>JAUZSX010296281.1:0-13584 GCA_034780655.1 Idiosepius hallami
TTATGAAGCCTCATCTCAAATGTAGTGTAGAAACATCAAAAACCTACTAAGATGAGGACAAAAGTCCGAATAATAAAATTAATTCAATTTTCATTCACTAATAGAAAATTTGTAGAAAAAAAAAACGATAAGTGATTTTTTTAAATCTTTAGTCACCAACTGGAAAAATCACCGACATATGCAAATGATTTACTTGCAATGTAGAACCCTGACATATCTAGATGAACATTAATATTCATTTGCAGCTCAATTTGATATAATTGCTTAAGAGTGTCTTTAATATTCACTGTTTTAATTAATTCAATATTTGCTTTTCAGTTTTCAAATTTGATTTGAAATCATTTTAGTTGTTTATCTTCAATCATAACTTTTTTACATTTAACAAATCAGGTGTTATTTTTTTGGGTTTTTTTTTGTTCTTGTTTTGTGGCATATCAACTTTCATTGGTAAAAGCTCAGTCCCTGGAATCGTAGTAAGCGAGTTCAAATCCCAGTCAAAACCATTATATTTACTTTTAGAAGTGGTAAAAGCTTGGTCTCTGGAATCGTAATACGCAAATTCAAATCCCAGTCAAAACCATTATATTCACTTTCAGAAGTGGTAAAAGCTCTCTCTGGAATCGTAATACGCAAATTCAAATGCCAGTCAAAACCATTATATTCACTTTCAGAAGTGGTAAAAGCTCTCTCTGGAATCGTAATACGCAAATTCAAATCACAGTCAAAACCATTATATTTACTTTCAGAAGTGGTAAAAGCTCTCTCTGGAATCGTAGTAAGCGAGTTCAAATCCCAGTCAAAACCATTATATTTACTTTTAAAGGTGGTAAAAGCTTGGTCTCTGGAATCGTAGTAAGCGAGTTCAAATCCCAGTCAAAACCAACATATTCACTTTCAGAAGTGGTAAAAGTTTGTTCTATGAAATCGTATTATGCAAGTTCAAATTCCAGTCAGAACCATTGCATTCACCTTAGAAATGCCCTTGAGCCAAACTTGGTTGGTGCTGCTAACCAAGTTGATATAATATCAACCTTTTATGGTCATTTAATGCCGAGAACAATCATTTTTTTAAACCAATGTTCTTTTTTGTCCACATCTGGTCTTTTGAATAATACAATATGCACTACTTAACCAATAGCTGAATCTGATGTAGGGATTAAGGGTTGTGAATAGGGCCCCACCAACCCTGCAATTGCGTTTTATGGCATATCAACCTTTTAGAGTCATTTAATGCCGAGAACAATGGTTTTTTAAACAAATATTCTTTTTTGTCCACACATGGGCTTTTGAATAACACAATATGCACTTGCACTATTATTTATTTGCCTGGGTGAGTTCATGTTGTGTCATAAATAGGGGTGTTAACTACCCCAGAAGACTATTGTTTACAGTTGTTTGTTTTTGTTGTTTTTTTTTATTATTTTTTTTTTTTTTTTTTTTTTTTTTCAGGAAACTTTGACTGGAAAATATGGAGAAGACTCCAAACTCATTTACGATCTTGCCGATCAAGGAGGAGAAATGCTGTCTCTACGTTATGATCTCACTGTATCCTTTCAAGGGATTTTTTTGGGATTATAGTTCATTTTTATTTTTGAGATGAGGCTTTATAATTTAAGAATAAACTTTATTATTCGGACTTTAGTTCTCATCATGGTATTTTTTTTTTATATTTCTGCCTTGGGCAGATGGGGGCTCATTAACTCGGGAGAGCAGCTCATCTAGGTAAAGGGTAACACCGAATGTAAAAAGCCCGGGTAAGAGCACGTAAAAATAGCCTTGTGCCAAACTTATCTCGGTGCTTACCAAGTAAACATAATATCCTTATCTAGGTGAAGAGTAACACTGAATGTAAAAAGCCCAGGTAAGAGCATGTAAAAATGGCCTTGTGCCAAACTTATCTCGGTGCTTACCAAGTAAACATAATATCCTTATCTAGGTGAAGGGTAACACCGAATGCAAAAAGCCCGGGTAAGAGCATGTAAAAATGGCCTTGTGCCAAACTTGGCTTGGTGCTTACCAAGTAAATATCATATTTTGATTTTTAATTTCCTGGTGGAATTCTTTAACCAAATCTCAGGTTCCTTTTGCTCGATACCTTGCAATGAACAAAATCACAAATATTAAACGATACCAAATAGCCAAAGTCTATCGTCGGGATCAACCAGCCATGACCAGAGGGCGTTTCCGAGAGTTCTACCAATGTGTAAGTATTGAATTAATTATGGTCTATTCAGACTGTCTTTTCTGTCTGTCTTTTCTTCTTATTTAATATTATTGTGTATTTTATTTATCTGAAAATACAGATGTGGCACAAGGCCAGTTTAGGGGGAGAGTAACTAGTCGGGCTAGTCATACACTTAGTTCTTACCTTAACTAGACTCTTTCGTGACCCTTTCACTTCTCATAATTAAATACATGTGTCCATCACCATATATACTGCAGTCACCAAAATACCACTTTTACTCAATGGGCTAATCCTACTTAAAAAATCCCAGTCAAAACCATTAATTTCACCTTTAGTTGTCTCGGGCAGATGGGGCTCGTTAACTCGGGAGAGCATCTCATCTAGGTGAAGGTAACACTGAATGTAAAAAGCCCAGGTAAGAGCACGTAAAAATGGCCTTGTGCCAAACTTGGGTTGGTGCTCACCAAGTAAATATAATATTTACTTCTATGAAATACTATAGGTATTGCCCGGCATTGCCCGGGTGCCGAAGATTTGTCACTAAGGTACTTAAGGAATGCAGTTAATGCTTGTTATACTGAATTCATTTCTATTGCTCTTCCTTACTACATTCATTTCTAATGACTTTTTATACCAAATTTATTTCTAATGTTTTTTTATACTAAATTACTTCCTAATGTTTTTTTTTTTTTGGTACTAAATTCATTTCTAATGCTTTTATTAAATTTATTTCAAACGCTTTTCTCGGCTAAATTCATTTCTATGCTTTTCCCCATCTAATGCTTATTTATTCCAAATTTATTTCTAATGCTTTTCATACTAAATTCATTTCAAATGCTTTTTGATACTAAAGTCATTTGTAGCCTACGTACTTATCCATAATTTAGAACCCGGGTTCATTTTTTATATATCTATAATGGTTTCTTTTACTGGAGATCTCTACCTATAAACAGTATTTTTTTATTAAACAAATATTGTGATTTTATATTTGAAAAGGCTACGGGAGGTAGGGCCTCATAAAATCACCACGGTCTAATTTTTATAAGTATACTATGTTATCCTCATCATGTTATCATCACAATGATTGAGATGAAGCTGGATAATTTATTTTATTCTTCAAACTGTTGTCCTCACCCTTATCATTGTTATCTTCACAACGTTTCAGCTGATGAAACCTTCCATCGTCTTTAGGTGATCGAATTCGAGAACCTTCTTGTCGTAATCAAGAGTTACAGAATTTCGAACTTAACCCTTATTTAATCCACGGGGGTAGCTATAGAATAAACTTTTTCAAACCAAATTCACCTGACATCCATATACAGGGGTTGGACAAAATAATGGAAACACCCGTAAATTAGGCATGTAATTTAAACCACTTAATAATAAACCACTTAAACCACTAATAATTTAAAATAAATTATAAAAATCTTTTTTTTTCTTATTTTAGTTAATTGTTATTTTGAATTATTTGGATCAATTTATCTTTTTTTAGTTTAGATATTTTTTATTAGAAAAAAGAATGAAAATTGCCGATCTATTAGATTTTAGAAATGTCAAGGTGTTTCCATTATTTTGTTCAACCCCTGTATATTATGGAATTGTCTCATGCTTCTAATGTCTTTAAGGTTGATCTGTATTTGTTTTTTTTATTGTTTTTGTTTGCAATTTCTTTTATATTTCTTATGCGAAGAATAATGAGAAAAGGTTTGGGTCTGGACCTGAAAAGTTTCAGCTGTTTCTGGGTTACAAGGTCAAGAACGTCAAAGATTAATACATCCGCTATTATTTTCCCCAGGAAGTTATTTGTAAAGTAAATCTATGGAAAAGAAGAAGAAGAGACTTACATATATTGTGATATTTTAATGGCCCTTATTTCTATGTTGACTTCTCGAGAGGATGGAAGCCTAGTTTTTTGTTGTTTCTTTTTTAACACCCCGTTGCAAGCATAGAAAAATGATAGTGTAATGAAATAATGCAAAGTGTCTTCTTTTCTTAAAAATATAGCAAACTTTTCAAGGATTATTTAAAAAAAAAAATAAATGTATGAGGGATGTTTTAAAAGTAATGACCTTTTTAAAATTCTGCCTAAATAGGTTTAAGGAGATTGCAAATTGCATTGTTATAACAACTAACACAAACATATCGATAAACACAAACATAAATATCTATTGACCATTTGTTAACTGGCTCGATTGGTTCGATGGTTGATTGTTTTTGTTTTACGGCATATCATAATTTTTAATGCGGCGAAGTTGGAACATTGGTAAAAGCTCGGGCTCTGGAATCGTAGTACGCGAGTTCAAATCCCAGTCAAAACGATTACATTCACCTTTAGCTGCCTCAGGCAGATAGGGCTCATTAACTCGCGAGAGCATCTCATCCAGGTGAAGTGAAAAACCAAATGTAAAAAGCCCGGGTCTTTGGTCTTGTGCCAAACTTGGGTTGGTGCTCATTAAGTTATTTAATGTCGATAACAATCATTTGATAAACGTTCTTTTTGTCTACAAGTAGATATTTGAATGACAAAATTTACACTATTTAACCCGTAGCTGGAGGAACATGGGGAGTAATCATCCACTGTTGTCGTCGCGTTCATAAGACTGTGACGAAAACAGTAGATGTCCAGCGTTTGGTAAACTATCTACTTCCACTTCCACTTGGATCTGTTTCGTGCTCTATCCCAAAGATGCCGGGTATTTCCAAGGTTAGAATTTTTAGAAAGTTTTTCGCCTGGAGGCTTGCTTTCCGGGAAATTTTCCACTGAGGCTCTTTCCTAATGCTGTGTCCCAAGAACTTCATTTTGTCTCTTTTCGATCGCACGAAGAGGCCCGCGCAACCCAATTCAGTACTAGAAAGTATGCATATAAGACTTTGGTTAACCGTGTACTCAACTATGCAGTCTCTCTTGTCACTAACCAAATAATCACTTTCATTAGCCTATAAAACTGATAGGCAGCGACAGTGGAGCATTGGTAAGGGCTCTGAGATCGTACTACGCGAGTTCAAATCCCAGTCAAAACGATTGCATTCACCTAAGCTACCTCGAGCAGATGAGGCTCGTTATCTCGGCAGAGTAGATCATCTAGGTGAAGGGTCTCCTCTGCTGCCAGTCGTCGTGGGTTCGCTCCTCTGGATGTGGGTATTGGAGGGTCAGAGGGTGTCTATCTGATGCGTAACAGATACTGCACATAGAATAACCTGCCCGAGTGAGTTGGGTGTTATTGTGTAATACTGAAGCCCTAACTAGTCATAGTTAAAATCTGACTGACTGCGATGATGAAAACTGATAAGGTAGAATTTGAAAAATTATCGTTTATAAAAACATAAGAAAATTTAAGCGAAGAAATAAAAAAAAGACAAATAGACAGAAAAGTTTCTAATTAATTTTTTACAAATTTTAAAATATCGCCGTAAATGTCAGCGTCGGTTATGGTCGAGCCTTGGCTGTGTTATGATGTATTGGCTTGTCCAAAGGAACAGTAGGGGCAGATAAAGTTTGGGGTTTGGCAAGGTCCCAGGTATTTCTATCGTGACACTATCATTAGATGCCTGCCTAACGAAAGACTAAGGTGTATCAACCCGGCGGCTTAACCGCGCTCCCAGATGGGTACTTACCACTCCGGTACAAGAAACGGTATTCTAAAATGGGTACCCATCTAACAACTGACAAGTCTCGACGTTGCTTAACTTCTGTGATCTGACGGGAACCAGTGTCTTCAACCCAAATTGACCGTACAACTTTAATTTTAAAAGGTCACCCATCTAACTACTAACCAGGCTCGACGTTGCTTAACTTCGGTGATCTGACAGGAACCGGAGTCTCCAACCCGAATTGAAAGCACAAATTTTATTCTAAATGTTCACCCATATAACTACTGATCAGACTCGATGTTGCTTAACTTCGGCGATCTGATGGGAACCGGTGTCTCCAACATGACTTGACCGCATATTTATACAGTATAGATTAGTAGCAATGGCAGTAGTGTTATTTATTAGTAGTCGTAGCCGTATCGGTACATGAATATGTGGATATGTGTATTTTAAAACAGGGACAAGTAGATGAATAGATATTAAAAAGGGGGTTTCACGTGGATACGATTTATTATAGTGGGGCTCTCATCTTCCACTTGATAAGCATTTCCTGTCGGAGATATGGTTCCCGTCGACAGACACAGATGTGTCCATCACCAACAGAATTTAAAATTGCTCTTCGTAAGCATAAAAATCTCAATCGCACTTGAAACTAAACAAAAATATCATAAGCTTTCTATAATAATAGAAGTTAATTCAGAAAACTTGTATTTGTTAAACACGTTTCTATATGTGTCAGTGAGAGTGTGCCTGTGTGTATCAAGTGAACGCAGTTATATTGAAAATATGGATCACCCATGGATAACTAAAATATTAACAAATATATCTAAACAACTACATTTAGTCAATACAATAGCGCAAATATATGAATATATATTAACATAATCTTCTGAAATACACATGTAAGTTCGTTAGTTGTTTGTTTATTTAAGTTCTATGGCATATCAAAAATACAATATTTTTAGGTCATTTAATACCAAGAACAATCGTTTTATGTATACACACGTAGTTTTTGTTTATTTATTTATTAGATTTATTTTTTGTTCTTTTATTTTATTTCTCCGAAGTTAGAGAATAAAAAGTCTAGTGTGATAGAAAAATCTGGACCAA
Source organism: Idiosepius hallami (assembly GCA_034780655.1). NCBI lineage: Eukaryota > Metazoa > Mollusca > Cephalopoda > Idiosepiidae > Idiosepius > Idiosepius hallami. The sequence continues at coordinate 6,887 of JAUZSX010296281.1, forward strand.
CAGGTGTATATAATATATATTACGTCAAAACTACTAGACGAATTTTGAAAAATTTGATCACGCCAAAAAAAAAAAGAAAGAAATGAAATAAATTAAAAGAAAGGCGAAAGAAGAAGACGACGAAGAAAAGAAGAAGAAGACGAAGAAGAAGAAGAAGAAGAAGCATAACAAACAATAACTTCCCCACTTCTCCCCTCTTTTACAATGCTCCCATCTTCCCCACTGCTCCCCCCTTCAATATTTGAGGCAAAAACAGACACTACACCTTATATGAGTTAATCCGGTTGATAATCTTGAGAGTTGATCCATGACTGCTGCTGGTGCTGCTGTTGTTGTTGTTGTTGTTGTTGTTGTTGAGCAGGAATTCGCCCTCTTCATTCGGGCTCGGAGTCTTCCTGTAGTTATAGAGTTTTTCGCAATTTCGGATTACCCCGAGATTCCCGGTCCTCACCCTAGGGGGTAACTCTACTTGAGGACGTTTTTATACCTGCCAGTCGATTGGTGTGACGGAGGGGGTAGGAAATGGGGAGTTCCTTCAGTTCGTAATGCATTGGACTGGTCATGTCACCAAATGCCGACCAGCCTGGTACGGTCCCTGATATTCCTAATTGGTCACCCAACTTAGTACTGAACAGGCTCTACGTTTCTTAACTTCAGTGATCTAGCGGTAACTGGTGTGTCCAACGTCAATTGAACATACTTCCAACCAGCCTTGCCCAGTACCTGATATTCTTAAGCGGTCACCCAACTTAGTACTGAACAGGCTCTACGTTGCTTAACTTCGGTGATCTAGGGTTAACCGGTGTGTCCAACATCAATTGAGCGTACTTGATCGTGCTGATGACATTATGGCGTCATCCTTGCATATCACCCAACAAAAGATTACGTGGAGATCTCGACCAAGCATTTTTATATATAATAATATATTATACTCCCCATTTCTTAACGTCTTTGGGTAGAGGAGAGAAGAAAATGAAAAATGTTAAAAGGGGGAAAAGAAGAGTACGCCTACACTCCCTTGTAAACACTGTCCGCAACTCTTCCACTACCGTTTGGGCATTGCAAGTCATGTAAAACATATACATCATAGAAAAGGCAGTGACGGTGGAGCATTGGTAAAAAGCTCGGGTTCTAGAATCGTATTATGCGAGTTCAAATTCCAGCCAAAAAACATTACTTTCACTTCAGCAGCCTCGGGCGGATGGGGCTCGTTAGCTCGGGAGAGCAGCTCATCTAGTTGAAGGGTAACACTGAATGTAAAAAACCCGGGTAAGAGCACGTAAAAATGGCCTTGTGCCAAACTTGGGTTGGTGCTCAGCAAGTAAATACAATATGTTATGTATATTTGGGTAATTTGGTTTCGATAATAATGAAGAATATAAAATATTAACCTTTAAAAGAAGGAACTTTTTTTCTTTATCTACATATTAGAGTGAGTAGCTTGATTTGTACAACTATTATTCGGACTGTAGCTCTCATCCTTATCATTGTTATTTTCACAATGTTTTGGCCTATTAAAACTTCAGCCTTCTTCAGGTGATCGAACTTGGGGACCTTCTTGTCGTTATCAGGAATTACAGAATTGCAAACTTAACCCTTTATTCAAACCAGGTTTAAAGGGTTAATTGTCCAAAACGTTGTAAATTTAACAATGATAAGGATGAGGACAACAGTCTGAATAATAGTTGTACAAATCATCAAGCTTCATCCCAAGGATTCCGAAAAACCATGTGTAGCTTGAGTTGAGTAAACTTTCCACTGGCTATACAAGTGTTGTTGGTCTGGGATCTCATAAGGCACTAAACTTGCTTGTGTTGCTGGCCAGTGAGGAATGGGTTAGACAGGAAGAAAAAAAGAGATGAGGGATTCGTTAGTTCTTGGACTGATGTTGAGAGTTCAAGGAGGAAAAGTAAAGCTATTGTACATAGGTGGAATAGTATTAGTTTTGGCCTAATTCTTTGTAATTTAGATAGGGGGTCAATTGGGTCGCTCCTACATTTTCCAGCATTAATTTGCTTAAAAAAACATTCAATATACTATCAAACAAAGAAACCAATTGTTTTTCTATTTTTCTAACCAATAATTTATGGCGCTTTTGCAGAAAAAGTAAATGGAGAAATCTGGGCGAACCCTAAACCCTTACCCTAAACCTAGCCAATCGAATTGCTGTCTTACAACTGATGCAAAGTCCCTGAGCAAAAAAAGATATTTCTCCATTTGCTTGTTCTGCAAAAGCACCTAATCTATTTCTATAAAGTGTTTTTTAAAGTTTTGTTTTGTATTAAAAAAACAAATTGTCTGCAAAGAATTTCTATCAAAATAAAGCTTTTAAAGTAGAGACTCAAATAAATGTCCTTTGAGAAATTCATTGTAATGAAATAAAGAAAGCAAACACAAGTCTCTTTTTATCTGATCAAATTTTCTATTCTTTACAAAAATCATGTACAATTTTCATATAAATAAATAAATGCTAGAGGAGACACAAACAACACCTGTGCCAGAAAATTAATGGCAATTATGAATATTAAAAGAATAGAAACAATGAATAAAAAGAAAGCTAAGTGTTCTAAGTTTGTTTTCCTGAGATCAATGTTCTAAACTGTTCCTGTAGACATGTGTACAGACAATAAATCTTTAATAAATGAATGAATGAATAACAAATAAACATAAAAGAAAACCAATGCACAGGAAGAAAATTAAGTTGCAATTAAATTACTGATTTTATTCAGGTGTCCTTCAGAATTCATACGAGGTGCATTCAATAAGTTTCCAGACTTGTTTTGTACAAACAATCTTTACAATTTATCATAGACTCTTGAAAATTCAGTATGTTATTGCTATACATCTTATGAGATGACTGAACAATTTTTATGATTCCATCTTCAAATGAATAGGTACAGCAGGAATTAGGATATTCTCTATCAAAGCTTGATTGAAACAGCTGATGAATTTCAAAAATGCAATCTGGACATGGGGATACTTTAGGAGAAAGATGTGCAATTTCCCAACTCTATCCTTGTCACAGAATATATTCATTCATATCATATCACACAGTGATGTGCATGGTATAACAATTGATTTCTTCAAAAGAAGTTGCAGGGTCACCGCATATAGGTTTTTAACTTACCCTGGTAGTACTTGGTATTCTCAAATGGTCACCCGTTTAACCACTGACATTGCTTAACTTTGGTGATCTAACGGTATCCGGTTTCTCAAACGCGACTTGACCATACCCATTGCGGACTATATGACCAAATTGAGCATGAAGAAATTTCTTGACTCTCCCTATAGTCCAGACTTTGCTCCCTGCGACTTTTGGTTATGCACTAACCTCAAGGAAAACGTTAGAGACTGTCATCATGGGATAACTGAGGAAATAAAAGAGGCTGGAGTGAGGGCCATTGACACACTCACACAAGAGGACTTTCATGGAGCCTTTCATTAGTTGTTGGAACGGTATAACAAGTGCATTGCAGCTGAAGGAGATTTATTCAAAGGGGATTATAATTTCATGTGTGAATTATCAATAAAAATGCCCACACGGAAAAAGTCTGAAAACTTATTTAAAGCACCTCATATTGGTTAAGTGTAGACACGGAGTCAACGGGAGTCGATAACTGCCAGTTTCTCGCTTACGCGAGAGAAACAGAGAGAGAGAGAGAGGGGGTGAGATCAAGAAAGACTCTTTGCATCAAAGATACGGAGAGAATTTTAGTTAATGAATAAGAAAAGTAAAGCTTTATAAATAATGAATAGTATTCTCTACCCGGGTTTCACCATCAGGATCATTAAGAGAATATCTATTAATATGGGTCTTATACGAAATATGTATTAATGTGGGCATTGTAACAAAATGTGATTTGAATGTATATATATATATATATATATATATATATTGTTGTATCATTTTATTTCTTTCAAGAATTCGGAAATGTTTTAGGGATCGACTTTTTTGAAAATTTCATTTAGATTATTTTCTTGGTAGTATTTTAATTTGATCTCTTTAGAGTCTATACAACTTGTCAGGCTTAAAATATTTATCCTTCAGGGTGAGAACTGGGATATCTATGTCTTCTTGCTCATCAACGATAATATTTGAGATTGCGATAAACTCCATAAATAATTGGTAGACTGTTCTAAGGTTGAACGGGCGAGGAGTGGTCTTCCTGCAACAAGAATTGAAATTACAAAAACCTCTATAAAAACAGGAAGAATAATCTAAGCCCAAACGAGTGAGGAGAAGTCTTCCTGCTCAAGCACAACAGCTGCTGACAAAATGATCGAATTCTAGACTAATCACTTTTAGGAGTAATGTAATTAGAAACAATTTGTATGCCACTTGCAAAACAATGACTTATCAAAATGTAATAAAACATAAAACAAAATAGTTAATGGCTTCAAAACATCGGAAAAATAATCAAATGCAAATACATTTATCAAAACCAAACTTTCTTTGCATTTCTTAAACTGTCACACTCGGGCAAGGTCTATTTACACGTTAAATATAGGAAGCTGTGTAAAAATATATGTAAAACAACCAATTTCCGAGTAGAAAATAAAGACAGTTTACTGCGTGGACAAGAAGACAAGAAAGAAAAGAGAAATTAAATAAAAAAAAGGTGGTGTTAGAAAATTAAAATCTAAGAACAATATATGACTAAATTTAGGTGACACTTTTTTTTTCATCTACCCTTATGAACTAATACGCATGCGCGAACACACGCACATTTCCTCGACATTTTTTTTTATCTAAATCTAAACTTGTCTCTAAATGAAACTTCGGTTGTGTGTGTTTGTTCCTTATGAACCCCAAAAAGGTTGGGTCAATTTTCTTGAAAATTCATGCAGTTATACTGTTTGTGTCCGATAGCGTTCTTAGATAGGTGAAGTCTTGGAGCACCTCCGGTAAATATTGAAAATCCTAATTTCTAAAAGTGAGCTTCTAAAAAATGGTCGAATTAAACGAAATTTTATACATTCCTACAGTCTACCATTAAAAGGATTGTTTGAAAGTTTCATGAAAACATACCCAAGACTACTTGGCCAATTTTTTGTGTATATTGATGTATTATGATCTGTAGAGGTAATTCGATTGGGCTTTCAGTCTGAAAAACAGCTGTCCATGGGGTAAAAAAGGCAAACCTCGAGAAAGGCTTTGTAATAATGCTGGTTGGTATGTGATAATGTGAAGGAGTAGACTTATTAACACTGACTCCAAGGGAAAGCCACTGGTCTCTAACAACGCGCAAGTTCTGATTATTAAATATTAAGTGTTAACATTAAAAAAAAAAGATAATAAAATTTATCTGAAAAACTTTAAGATAACTTTTTTATCTTTCGGTCAATTCCTTTTTTTTCTTTTTTCTTTTCTTTTTTTGCTCACAATGTTTATAAGTTGTGGCATGTTGCTTACAAAAAAAAATCAGAACATATGTACGAAATGTACTTTATAACAGGTTTGTATATATAACGCTAGAATTTTTCCATCTTCCATGTGTTGCCGCTATAGAATTGGGTTACATATTGCATAAGCGGTAGATAGTTGTTGCACAACTTTAACTCGAAAAGTTAGGCTAAATATTTGAGTCTGTCTTAATTTACATATTTTACATTATCTGACCGTTAGCTGCGGTGTGGCGTTTTTTTTTTTGTTTTGTTTTTTCTTTTTTTTTGTAAACCTTTTTTTATTGTATCTTTATCTTTCTTTTTGAGGTGAGGCTTCATGATCTAGGTGTTAACTTTATTTCAGACTTTTGTTCTCGTCTTGGTAGTTTATAATGTTTTTCTCACTGCGTTTGGAGCTTAATCACCTGAATATGGCCTGATGTGAACTTGGTTTAAACGTAGTGATAAAAACATCATAAACTACCAAGAAGACGACAAAAGTCGCAAATAAAGTTGGTCGTGGTTAATCACCTGAAGATGGCTTAAGGTGAACTTGGCCGAAACGTACTGAGAAAAACATCATAAATCACCAAGATGAAGGCAAAAATCTGAAATAAAATTATTGCCCCCTTTTTCTAATCAAAATATTTAGAGGGTGCAATGGCTGATATTAAATGTTATTTTTCGATAAGATAACGACATTCCCTTTGCTTAAAAATACTAAATTCAAAGAAGTTTTGTATAAGCCCAACTTAGCCCAACTCTCTCTCTCTCTCTCTCTCTTTCTCTCTCTCTCTCTCTCTCTCTCTCTCTCTCTCTCTCTCTCTTTCTGTGTGGGTGATTGAATGTTCGCGCTGTCATAAACACAATGGCAGAAAGGTCAAATGTGTGAGTATGGAAATTAAACAGAAATGCCAAATTAGAAAGCAACGGCCACGGACAGGCTGCGAGAAGCAGGTCACTAAGATGGCGTACGCAAATAATGGATGGATTGGGGGAATATGAGAAAGATTTAATACGATCTAAACTAAGTTAATTGAGCACTCTGAAGGTCGGGTTGAATGACTACTAGTCATTTACTACTGCTACAAGGCATAGTCCCTGCTGATAAAGCAGCCAGGCACACTAAAAATAAGATCAGTAGAAAGACCCTTCCTTTCGGCAGGTTAACCGTAGGACAGTTAGGGCGTCGGATGCGCAGTCAGTCGGTTCACGTTCGATCCTGACTGAAGGAAGACTTGTTGTTTGCGGAGCCATCCTGATGAGCCGTGAACGGCAAAACAGGCCTGTAAATGGATTGTAAAAATTATTTT
>JAUZSX010296292.1:0-13584 GCA_034780655.1 Idiosepius hallami
AAGCGCTTTCGGACTTGAAGTAGTCCATCTTCAGGGGGTTATAATGTTTTATATATGTATCTGTTTGTTTATAAGAGAAATTTTAAGATGTATCAAGTCCGAAAGCGCGTTATTGCGTCGTTATTGTTTAATGAAACTTGTTTAAAAAATCTATATATGTATATATATATATTAGATAAGAGAAGTCAACGGCCTTCGGTGACTGTCAATTTCTTGCATCATGACCGCGCAGGTGAGAAACTGACAGTCACCAAAGTCTGTTGATTCCGTGTCTTCGCTTAACACGCTTACAGCATGCATATTAGTTAAGCGAAGACACGGAGTCAATGGCCTTCGGTGATTGTCAGTTTCTCGCATCATGACCGCGCAGGCGAGAAATTGACAGTCAACGAAGACCGTTGACTCTGTGTTTTCGCTTAACTAATATACATGCTCTATCACTGATGTTAAGCACTCTAACTATATATATAAGCACTACTCTACAGATTAATATATGTATATATATATATATTGAGAAAGAGGCACTTTTTAATTATAAATCAATAATTTTCGTTATAATTCAATTTAGTGGATCTTCTTATGGCTTAGGGGTTACAAATTTGGACTAATGCTCTTTTGGTCTGGCTTCCATTTTTTTAAATAAGTTTCTTGAAGTGTATTGTTATTTCAGTTAGGTACTTTCTACTAGATTAAACTCAAATTATTACCCAATATTCATAAAAAAATACTTGAAAGGATCATAAGGGAAATGTGTAGACATATGTCCATAGTATTTAATCAAATAGGCTTCCAATGGAAGTATTCTGCAAAAATATTCCTCTCTTTTTTGACTATATGTTTATATGGTGAAGAAAGCTTATTGCAATGCTATTTATTTGATTATATAACTGACCATAAAACTTGAAGGGACATTTACTAATACTTTATATTTGCTGCTGACTGCATCTGCAAATAATGTTGATAACTGAAAGGGAGGGGCTGGAACAGTAACACTTCTTCGGGTGGCATGATAAGTAAATGCTAAATTTTAAGAAATTGAATAAAATCAAAAAATAAATTATTGACAAAACAATCATATTAAATAAATGAAAATAACTACTTATAAATATTAGAGTAAAGTAGTATTAATTAATTTACTTTAAAATTCAATTAGTAATTTTTAAAATCTCTTGAGGGGAAAAAGGTACCAATATTGCTTTTAAAGTATTTTTCTTTAAACAACAAATGAAATGATAAAGATTATTTTTAAAATTAACTCTTTTGAATTGAACAACTTTAATTCTTTGGATCCTAGGCTCTGACAACGTAAGGCAGAAGAAAACACACTTATTTTTTGGCTTCAATATACCATATATCAATATAACGACTCTGAGTCACTACTTGGTAATTTTGATAAGTCGCAGTTCAAAGAATTTTTTAAAAATTACCAACTTTTTTTAAAGTTAAATAGGTAAAATTTAAATTAATTTCTTAAAAAAAAATTATCTATGGTAAAAAAAAATGGTGTTTTTATTCTTTTTTAATACATCAGAAACCGGGTTTTATTCACTAGTTTGAAAAAAAAAAGTTAAAATAAACCGCTCTCTGTGTGTGTTTCGTGTTACTCGTGTTTTGTCCCATTCTTCAAGTAAAGTAAAATATTATTGGTTTGTAAAAATGGTGACACTTCAATTTATATTTTATTCTCTTTCTCTCTCTTTCTCTTGAGTGACCTTCTCTCGTTTCATCAAGTGAGTGTTACTGTTACTGTCCCCCCTTTTACTCTATTAATAAAATCACTCTATCTCTCTCTCTATCTCTCTGTCTATCTCTCTCTCTATCTATCTCTCTCTCTATCTCTCTCTCTGTCTCTGTCTGTCTGTCTCTCTCAATGCGTGGTGTGTGTCTATTCACTTGAGACTCACTTTTCTCGTTCACCCAAAGAGGGCTGGGAGCATCATCCCTGACAAGATTCAAAAGGTATATATGTATGGATATATGTATTTATTTATCGTACCGTGCATGTTAACATACAAATAAACAAAAGAATAAGTAAGCAAGATAGATCAATAAGAAGAAGGTAAAGTTAAGTTGAAATCAAGCAATATTTAAAAATATATATATATAATCAGACTGATCAATCAAGCCAGGACGGACAGACCGATCATCCACCGACTTTCTGACTGACAATTTTTGTTTCTGTGCGCGCTTCTTTTTTTTTCATTACGAATATTTTATATTTTCCTTCTTTTATCATCCTTCTTTTTATTATACGTATACATAAAAATTACAAATAGTGGTAAGCATTAAATTTATTTATTTTAATTTCTGTTTGAATTTATCTATTTAAAATTTCCTGGATTTTTTTTTCTTTATTTGTTGTGCCGTGTGTGTGTGTGTGTGTTTTTCTTTTTTCTAATGAAAAAAGTTTTTTTTTAAATTTCCAATTTTATTTTAATTAATAAAAGATTTATTTTCTCTTGTAAAGAATCTAAAAACTGAACATTATTTTTTTTTAATTTATTTTTTTGCTTATACATTATTTACGATATCAAATTTATTTGAAAGTAAATATTGATGTCGGTTGTGTTGTTGTACCCTCTATTTTAACTCTTTTCCCTTTATTGTGACATTTTTAATCTTAAATATTTTGATCGTAGTATAACAATAAAAAAAAATTGTAAATATTTTTCTATAATAAAAAAAAATCTTTGTTTTTATTAATTAAAAGCAACAAATATATTTTTACATTATTGATATCTTCAATGGAAAGAAGAATAAAATTAATATTGTTGTCAATTTAGCCAAAAAAGTAGATTAAGTTTTATTTTAGTATAATTTTTGTAGACAAATCAATGAATTTTGATATTTTTACTTTTTAAAGAATGTATTATTTCGTTTTAATATTTTAAAATAAATTTGTTTTTTTTTTCAATCCACAAAACTATATTGTTTATATTTCTTAAATACATGATATTTCTTAAAAATACAGTTTGGATATTATAAAATCTTAATCTTAAAAAAAAGAAAAAAAAAGGGAAGATTATTATTATTTTTTTATCTCTTACAGTTTACTTTTTGGTTTACCTTGTTTTTCTTTTTATTCTAAATAATTTATTCTAGTGTTTAAATTTATATTTTATTTTAAAATATTTAAAAAATTTTCATATGTTTTATAATAATTATTATTGTTTTTGTAAAACTTGTTTACCTGAATGTTAAAAGAAAAATCTTTTTCCCCGCTTTTTTTTTTAAAGTAACGAAAGGAGGGAAAATCGACTAACGGTTAAATATGATGTCGATGTTTATGAGAGAAAAAAAGGGCCCTAAATCATTCCTTCTTTATTTAAACAAAAGAAGAAAAACGTATTTAACAACATGCAATGAGCAAATAAACAACATGTGGCCCCGAGTAAAATTATTAATATATAATTTTTTTTTATAAAGATATTTTTAATGAAGAAAATAAAAATGATATCTTGGTTATTATTTGAATTTAGATTTTATTTTTAGGGAAAACAATTAAAATACTTCTTCTAAAATTTAAGTTTCCTGAGTTGTAATTTATGATTTAAAACAGTTCAATTTAAATGTATTTTTAAGATTTTTTTTAAACAAATGAAACAAATTCCTATATTAAACAGGAAAAAATCATTTAAGCAGAGCTTGCGTGCTGTATTTTTTTTTGTTTAATCAAATTTATTTTAAACTGTAAATTTTGTAAAAAAAAAATTCATTTGTGTAAAAATAAAAAAAATATTTTAAGTTATAAAAATATTTTTTTAAATTTTAGTAATTTCTAATGTAATATTGACATTTTTAGGAAAACATTTAAACAAACAAAGCAAAAACCATGTACCCGCCTTTTAATCCGTTTGAATATTTGTTAACAAAGTTATTTTATTTATTTATTTTTTTAAGTAAAATTTAAAACAATTTAATAAGTGTTTATGCAATTACTTTGCAAATAAATTTAATCTGCAATCTTAATAAAGTAAAAATAAATCCACCCATGTGGGTTGGCGGGGATATATTTACCTGTTTTTGTTTATATATAATATATATATATATATATATTATATATATACGCAAACTTAGAATGTATTTTATTTTCAAATCTTTCATTCCTTAAAAAAATTGTTTATAAAGTAAATTTTATATCTTGTACAATTTTATTTAAAAACTCTAATTTATTTAGCAGCAAAATAAAGCCTTTCACAAAGGGGTGGCCGTGGCGGCCGGTCTATTTTATTGCTTAAAAAAAAAAATATTTAATAAAATATAGGTAAAATAAGTAAGCTTTTTCTTTATTTATTTCATTTTCCTGGTCACCATAAATTTATAATTTTATTTCAAAAATATTTTTTTCTTTGAAAAATAAATGATGTCGATAAAATTTGTTATATTCAACGCAAAGACAGTTAATTACCTTGGGTTGGTATAAAAATGGAGGTCCTTATTTGTAATCTCCCCCATTCTTTCTTGTTCTAAAATAAAATTTTTGTTTTTTGTTTTTTAATATTTATTTTAATTGAGGAAAATGTTAACAAGTTTTAATTTGTTTTTATTATAAATAAAAACAGTTTAAAATGAATATTTTTTAATTAATTTTCGTTATAATTTCCCTTCTTTTCACCATTTTTGCCATCGAAGTTGACAAGAAAATCCCTTTGTGCCCCAAAAATGTCTAAACGAAAATTGAAATGATTTTTTTTTTTTTTTTTCGACAAATATTTTTAATTTCCAAATTTAGTAAAATAATAATATAAAATGTTAAAAATTAATCTTTTTTTTCTATCTAAATTCATTACCAGTTAATAATTGAATTTAAAACAACAAAATGTCTTATTGGAACCTGTTCGTTATTTCAAATTGTCACAAACTTGAAAAAAAGTTTAAAATCGCAAAGGATTTTTTTTTTTAAGTTGAAATAAAAATAACTTTCCACGTGATTTTGTTTATTGATAAAAAAAGGTTTTGGGAAATTTAAAACTTGATTTAATGTTTTACTAATCTCTTTTTGGTATTTTTTTCGATGTTTTTTTTTTTTTTATAAATATGTAAAAAATAAAATTAAAATAAATGGTCATAAAAGGGACCTTTTTAACAATTAAGTGAATATCAAAAGCAGTGAGCAGCAGAGCTCCAACAGACAAGCCCAAGAGCACCCAACAGCAACAACACCCTCTCCTTTCTAGCACAAAACTATTTTTTTTTAAACATCCAAAAGAAATAAAATCACTCCACGGAATTTTTTTTTAATCCTTTAAAAATAAATCATGAAATAAGATTAAAGTGGGCGAGCAAGCAAATACTATATTATTTACAAAACGTTAATGTGCCAGAACTGACTGCCACCACCCACCGCCTCCTGTCTATTTTCTGATAATTCTGACAACGAAGTGCAGAAGGTCGAAAAGCGCATCGGCTGAAACGCTTTTTTTTTTTTTTTCTGTTGGATGTTTAACACAGAAATCCAATAATTAGACTAAGAAAAATCATTTTTTTTTTTTTAAAGAAAAAAATGTTCGAATAAGAATAAAGATTAACTTGTTCAAATAGAATAATTAAAATTAAAAAAAAAATCCTGTCAAGAATGAAATTTATAATTTTTACAATTTTTTTTTTATCCAAATGGTCATTAATTATTATTTAGTTATTTAGCAGTCAGTTTTGTAAGATTTGCATTTAATTTCACTACAAATTATTTTTACAAAACTTTTTTTTAAAATCAACTAAATCCAATTTTAGAAATTTTTTTTTTTTTTTTTTTTTTTTTTTCATTAAAAGAGTTTCTAGAATTGTTTTTAAATAAAAACCTTTTCATCTGCCTCCATCTTTTCTGCGATTCAAAATTGTGTTATTTTGTAACAATATTTTAACCTTCATCATTGGACCCTGACTTAGCAATATTACCAAATAGTCACTTAGAGCCGTTCCATTAAAGAACCATATCAGGGTCGAAATATTGTCTTTTTACCTTTGGTTACTAAGGCCGATATATTGGCCCTGTAGGTTTCAAAGGATTAATTAACCCTCCTCCATATACAATGAGTCGTTCCAATCCTCTCGTCATACCCCAGTCATTAGACCAGAAACAATACAAAAGATTTGACAACATTCCACTCAACTTGGGATATGTCAAAGCTCACTACATATTATTATATTTACTTGGTGAGCACTACCCCAAGTTTGGTACAAGTCCATTTTTATGTGCTCTCTTCTCGGGCTTTTTATATTCGGTGTTACCCTTCACCTAGATGAGCTGCTCTCCCGAGTTTACTAGCCTTGTCTGCCCGAGGCAGCTAAAATTAAATGCAATGGTTTTGATTGGGATTTGAACTCGTGTACTACGATTCCAGAGCTCGAGCTTTTGCCAATGCTTCAACTTTGCTGGCCAATAAGCTCACTACACAATTTACTGCACTGTTTAAAATCATTGTGTGAATTATTTAAATTTTCAAATTTAGTTATTGCTACAAATGATCTTACTTCAAACAATATTTTGTTAGTTTTTTTCTCTAGAGCATGCAACTAAATATGTCTGTACCAAATTCAAAATTATTCTACTGGTCTTAGGAGATGAAAATTATTGTTACAGACTCCGTTTGGGTTATCCATTTTAATAAAATTTGAGACCAAAGTCAAAGTTTTTTGTTAAAGAAAACTTTGATCTTCCTTTTTTTTTTTTTTTTAGGATTTTCTTTTCTATTTCTTGTACAACTTATGAAATTCTGCCTGAATATACAGAATCGATCGTTATAAGACATATTGATTTAAAAGGAAGTATTATAAGGTACATCGTCCAAGTTGTGGATTGAGCATAAGTCTAGAGGCTCGTTCTCGTAAAACAAGTATGCAATGGAAACAGCAATAAAACAAATTTGCTGCTTTATGCACCACTGGATGTAAAAGTTTGAAGAAACTAAAATGAAATAAAAACACATTTTTCTGGATGCAAATTTTTTGTTGGTCCCCCCGATTTATCGAAGAGGGACCATTGTTTTCAGTGGCGTGAGTAAATGCGTCTGGAAGATTGCCAGAAAACCGTCCATTACTTTTTTCTAAAATTTTGCCTCAAGTTGTATTTTTATATTTAGTTGTGCATAGTAAAAAAAAAAATTCATCACCAAAATTCTCGTTGTGACCCCAGAGGCCTTTGAGGGGTCAAAAACAGCCCGAAATGGCCAAAAATGACACTTTTTGCCTCATAACATTTAATCCACCCATTAGATTTTTCTTAAACTTGTCCAAAATATGGAGGGAATTGTGCCAAATATAAATTCAGTATTTCTAAATGTGATAAAATTCTGATTCGCATACCCTGAGTTTTTTTTAAGGCTAAAACAGCCCAAAATGTCCAAAATTAACAATTTTTTTGATCCATACATTAGATTTTTCAGAAACTTGACCAAAATATGGAGGGTATTGTCCCAAATGTAAATTCTTTATTTTTAAATGTGACAAAATACTGGTTCATGTCACCTGGAGCTTTTTTGGTGGCTAATAAATCTCCTTTTGGAGGCTATTTAAAGTATCTGTCCAAAATATTATTATATTTTTTTTTTATGCTCCATTCACTGTGCACTCAAGGGGGACTATGCATGTTTCACTTGTTATCTTAAGACTTCTCTGGAGTTTTTGATATTTCCAATAATGGATCGATTCATCATCATTGTTTTATTTTTCAAACCCAAAATAATTTCACAACTTGCATACATTGGTCAATGCTATACTTATCCATCATTAATTTCCAAAATCTGTAAAATTTCTGAAATAGAGAAACAAAAATATTAATGGTATTTATTCAATTGCGTTTGTGTAGATTTATTTAGCAAAATGCATTCAATTTATTTCGATTAATTATTGTTCGTTTCTGTTGTTGAACCTTTTTCAGCATTTACAATGACGTCAAGAAGTGGAAAACGGGGCAGAAAAGACCATGGTGATGCCGAGGTAAGTTTTTTTCCTAGAAACTATCTGTTAACACAACAAAATATCAAGCAAAGTACAATAAACCACTAGAAACCTTTTTATTTATTTATTTATTTTTTTTACTTATAATGTGTTAAATACTTTCTATGAGCCAAAGCTTTTTTTGTTTTTTTGTTTTTTTTTTCCTCTTCTAAACTAATTGTGAAATACAGTGGTGATACCTTGAATCTCCAAATTGATTCTCTTTAGAACCATGTTCGAAAAGTAATTTTTTTTTTTTCCAACTCCAAATCTATTTAACATCCTGAATACCATACAGCAGAACTTACCACTGCAGAAATTCTCATTAAAAAAAAACAAAAAGAGAAACTCCAAAAATTGACTTAAATCAAATAAGCCAAAAAAAAAAATATTGAACCAATAAACGAACAAGATTTTCTCTGAAACCTGTGTGACCTTAAATAAACATAAAAGGTTGATAGGTCGTTAAACCCAAATAAACCAAACCAAATCCACTTAACTTCTAAAGAGTTTTGGATTTGGATTGGATTGGGTGGTTTATTTAACCAGCATATAAACCCTCATGGGTCATTTAATGCTGAAAAGGTTATTTGGTTATGTTTGTTTATTGTATTTTAAAGTTTTAGATTTTACTGTATTTTAAAGTTTTAGATTTTACTGTATAGCCTTGTTTCTTTTAGGAACACTATGATGTTGTTATAGTCTATTTTGTGGAAAAGGTCTTTTAGATTGTTTTTATGGCAGTGCTTCGTTCGTATTTGTTTGTTTATTAAATTTTTAGATTTTGATGTATAGCCTTGTTTCTTTTAGGAACTCGATGATGTTGTTATAGTCTATTTTCATGGTAATACTTCATTCCTAATAGTTTATTAAATTTTTAGATTTTGCGGTAAAACCTTGGTTCTTTTAGGAACTCTATGATGTTGTTATAGTCTACTTTGTGGAAATGGTCTTTTAGATTATTTTCACGGTTGTACTTCATTCGTATTTGTTTGTTTATTAAAGTTTTAGATTTTGCTGTATAGCCTTGTTCCTTTTAGGAAGTCTATGATGTTGTTATAGTCTACTTTGTAGAAAAGGTCTTTTAGATTATTTTCATGGTAGTACTTCATTCGTATTTGTTGGATCTACATGCAGTTTATCAGGATATGTTTTAATTTGTAAGGTTCATGACATGGTAAACAGAATGGTGCCTCTTCGCCTTTTAACATATATGAGTGAGTAATTGCAGTGTGTCCAATTTGGGGCCTTGCCTTTACCACTTCTTCCTTTCTTGTCATCTCCCTGTTAAAGATTTTGTTTTCTGTTTTTTTTTTCTTTGAGATTGGGCTTTATTTGTTGGAGTTTGTTGTTTTTGCAAGTGTTCCAGGATTCCTGCCATTTGGAGATGATGAAGGGGGAAAATTAGAAAAAAATATTTCTTAAAAACAACCTGTTTAAAAACAACCTGTTTAATAAAAACCTATTATATAAAAAACGTGGTCTAGTGGTTAGCCATTAAACATCAGAACCGTAATTCTTGTAATTTCATTTGTGTTTGTATTTAGGCTTATTCCCTCGGGAAAGGTGTGAATAACCAATTTCCCCCAGCTATGAATTGAATTTTAAAAAAACTGTGGACAGAAAGTGCGTTGTCAAAAAGATTGCCCTCGGTATTAAAAACTTAAAATGGTTGATAATCCATAAAAAAAACAAAATGTAAAAAGCAGTCTACCTAACTGAAAGTAACAGATTTTTGTTCCCTATGTACGCCCACATTTTTAAAGTTACACACTTCTAATTTCCTACTAGCTTAGATCTATAGTTACACCAGGTCAATATATACTTTTATCACCCGAAGGTCACTTTGTGTCTCTCTATGGTCAATTCAAATTTTCGCACTTTTTCAGTCATAAACTTACTCCTAACGACCATCAAAAAAAATTTACGGATTGGTTTTAAGAATAACGGTATTTGATATGATTGGCTAATATTAAAGTTGACTTCATTGTTTGAAAGTTATGCTCAACTCTTTTTCGAACGCTTTCTTAGGTTGAAGTATTTTTATTGATTTTTGGCCATATACAAATCTGTTTTCCTTCTGAAAATTTGCATATTAATAGAGATTTTTTACAGCACATTCTAAATACTTGGACCTTGGCAACCTAGTGAGAAAGACAATGGTGCCGATATTTCAGTTACCAAATGTTTTCTATGAGAACTGCTCTGATTGGCTAATTGGGAATTTTGGAGATTCAGCATCATTTTTATTTGCTAGCTATCGCGCTTTGTGTCAGGTTCCAAAGGTGTAAGAGCATAATTATAGAAGCCATTTGAAAAATTCCACTGTTGCGTCGAAAGTAGTGAACGATTTTTATCAAATCTTGGTTTCCAAAGTTTTCTTCATTGTACAATGTATCTAGTAGCTAGTGTTAAATAAAGTAATTAGTAGAATTTCATCTGAATTTTTCATGCTACACGTTATAAGCGAAAAGTTCATTTTTCAGTTCTATTTAAAATCTAGTTTATAAAAGGAGTAAAAAATAAAGTACGAAGTCGCCTAAAGAAACAAACGATAATAATGAGTTGAAGAAAAGCTAAAAAAAAGAAAGATTTTTTTTCTTTCAGTTAAAATCAAAAGTAGAAAATTATTAAAAACACATTGATGAATGATATTCGATTGCTAATGAAGTTACTGAAGTGGAGCAACTCCTCTCTTGAAAGTGAAAATCAACTGATGCAGAATTGAAACATTGTGAGTCTTTTGCGCTTCATAACTCCAGGCTCTCGTTCCATTATTTGATTTTGATTTTATTTTCGAAACAACTGTGTTTTGCTGACAATTACTATTATCTCACAACAATGTTTTTTTCTTCTTCTTTTATGAGAGAAGCTTAAATTATTTGGCTACACATTTTGTTGAAGTGCACTAGTGATTCATTGCAACTTAGAAGACATACCATCTACATACAACACAAGTAGCAAAGTTATTTAGATTTACTTTAGTAGAATTTCACAAATACTCGGTATACAGACTATCTTCTATGGTATGATTATCAATTATGAATAACTATAGTGATTTATTGGAACTCAGAAATAAAACTATTTCCATACAGCATGATTAGCACGGTGGCCAAAGTCATGATTAGGAAGTTTTTTTTTTCTAATTTAATCGAAATAGTTATTCACTGAAACTCAATATACAGATTATATCCATACTAAATGTTTTGTTTTATTTAATTACAATAACTTTTTCAAATAAAGTTTATAAAAACTATTTTCATACAACATGGTAAGTTTTGTTTTATTTTAATGCAAACAGTAATTCTTAAGACGTCTAGTCCCATATGGCATAATTATGAAGTTTTTTTTTTCTTTAATAGCAGTAGTTTTTCCTTGCAACTCAGAAGACGGACCATTTCCATACAGGGCGATTAGTAACTTTATTTTTTATTTTTTTATTGAAACGGAATAGTCGTTAACAGAAACTCAATAAATAGGCTATCACCTTACTGAATGGGTATACATTTTTCCGTTGGAACTCAGAAAACGAACTACCTTTAAACAGAATGATTATCATATTTTTCATTTAACCAAAATAGTAATTCAAAGAAACTTACTATTCGGACTCAGCACAGCATAATTATGAACCTTTTTTCAACGTTTGATTGCAGTATTTTTCAATGAGACTCGGGAGACAGACTATCTTTATAGTATAAGGTTAATCAAGGTATTTGTGTAATATGACAGCGCTGAGTTGTTGGATTGTTTGTGTCGTCTTTTATGGCCGGACTTACACTCATGTCGTCGGACGATCGATCTTGGTTGGCAGGGACAAACTGGAATCTGAAAGGGATACTTACATTTTTGATGTTTCTGTTCGCTGATCTGAGCTTTTCCAGACATCCAGGTAAAGGGCGTCTCTCTGCTGTCCCTCTTCGTGTTCTCCACAGTTGTTAAGCTGGAATACAGATGATTAACAACACGAAGACAGGTTTTCCTGGTTAGCAATTTATTCAGCCATGTGTTGACACCTCTAGCTTTTTAGCCCACTCTCAAGATATACGTGGCGTTTTTTGTTTTTATATATATACCGGGAACAGCCGATTATTGACGACACCGACCGACACGCCACGCCCATATCGCTACATTCGATTAGAACACCTTATCTCAACAACACCTACAATCAGATCAGTGGTTGATAGGTTGAACATAAGGAAATCCTTTTCTTTTTTCCTTATCTTTCCTTCATCCTTTTATTGTTTATATCAATAAAATGTTCGCAGTTTCCCGCTAAATTTTTATTCCCGCTAAATTTTTTTCGAACCCACTACAAAGAATCTTGTAAGAAAACAAGAAAAAGCCCAAAGAAAGATCATGAAAAGAAGAATTAAAATCATCTTCAATAAAACATGCATGAATAACTAAATTCTGCCAAAATATACAAAACTCAAAATAATAATAATAATATAATCTGAAGTCAGTCAGATTTGCTTCCGTAATTCACCTTGGTGCTAACTAACTAGCACAGTTATTATTGGTACACCCTCTGAACCTCCAATGCCCACACCCAGTGGATTGAAACCGCGATAACTGGCAGCAGAGGCCGCAGGTTTTTTTTTTATTTCAGTGTTGCCCTTCACCTAGATGAGCTACACCCCCGTGTTAACGAGCTCCAGCTAATGTGAATGAAATGTTTTTTACTGGGAGTTGAACTCGTGTAATACGATTCCAGAGCCCGAACTTTTACCAATACTCCATCGTCGCTTCCTCAGGTGGAAAATAGTAAGATATTTAGTGTAATATTGGTCTTCGATTCGTTTGGCCATTTTTGTTTTTTTACACTATATGTAAATCAAATAATAAAATACCTATTGTGATAATCACCTCTAGCATATATATGTATATATATATATGTTATGGGTAGTATTCGGATTCGTTTGCGTATTTTTGTTCTTCCACCGTAGATTTATATCAAAGAATGAGAAACCAAGAGAGATAAAGAACTTTAGACCCACAACCTATAGTATGATGTTCAGGGGAGTATTGGCATTTGTTTAAGTCACAGAATCAAAAATCAAGGGCGATAAAAAATAAATTTAGAAAAAAAGATAGAAAAGAAGAAGGAATAAAGAAAAAGAGAAAAAAAAGTGTGAAATAACAAAAAAAAACCCCGCAAAAATGCAAAAAAAGAAAATAAGTAAAAAAGCAAGAAAGAAAAGAAGGAAAGAAGGAAGAGGGAAAAAGAATTGGAAATGAAGAGGAAGTGAAAGAAAGGACTATTTAGAAACCCAGATATATTTTCAAAGCTCATTTTGCATTTCGAAAAAAAAAGAAAAAAAAAGTTTAATAATTGGCTTGAACAAAACAAAACAAAAAAAGAAACTCACGGAGCCAGCGGGAAAGACTTGAAAACCCGGATGTAATTTAGAATATTGTAGATTTTTCTCCCTCTCCAGGGATATGAACAAAGAATCAGAAATGAGCATTTGATTTTTTCCATCTACTTCAAACTAGAAATCTATTATTGTTTTGAAAACAATTGCACAGAAATTAACAATGCATACACAAACACCCCCCATATATATATATATATATATATATATATATATATATGTGTGTGTGTGTATAATTTTTGTGTAAAAGTTCTGAAGACAATAAAAGTATATA
>JAUZSX010296312.1:0-13583 GCA_034780655.1 Idiosepius hallami
ATACTGGAGTAATGGAGGAAAACTTATTGTCACTTTGCTTTCGAAAATCACCAAGACCCTGCTAATGGGGTGGTGGTGTGTGGAAAGATCTAAAACATGAAAACCAATGTAATACCGATTGTCTTAGGAGCACTAGGGTCCCCCTAAAAGACATTAAAAGAAGAGTACAAAAAAAAAGAGAAAAAATAGACCCACAGACTGCTGGCTTCGTGAAGACTGCTGACATAGTCAGGAAAGTATTGGAGCATAAAAACTGAACCCCAAGAAAGCGAGAAAAAACAAACAAAAAAAACACCGATAACAACCGAAGTGATCGAGGAGAGAAGATTACAGCCGTTGATTACAAGAGATGCTGAAGGGGAAGAGGAGGCTTGATATGACTCTGCCTTCAAAAGACCCCACCAGGTGTTGGCAGAACCAAGTTCAGGAATAAATTTAACAGAAAAAAGCATAAGAAAAAAATGTATTAGAAATTAGTTTAGTAGAAAAAAGCTTTAGGGATGAATTTATTCAATATAAGCTTTAGAAATGAATTTTCCGTAAAAAAGGATTGGAAATAAATTTAGAGTAAAAAATATAAATTACTTTACTATTTTAGTATAAAAAGCATTAGAAATGAATTTAGTAAAGAAAGACATTAAAAAATTTAGTATAAAAAAGCATTAGGAATAAATTTAGTAGATAAAAGCATTAAAATGAATTTAGTGTTAAAAAGTATTAGAAATAAATTTAGTGGAAAACAACATTAGAAATGAATTTAGTATAAAAATGCATTAGAATTGAATTTAGTATAAATAAAATATTAGAAATGATTTTAGTAGATAAAAGCATTAGAATGAATTTAATGTTAAATGTATTAAAAATAAATTTAGCGTAAAAAGGCATTAGAAATGAATTTAGCATAAAAAAAACATTGAAAATAAATTTAGTATAAAATTAGTAATTAATTTATTTGATAAAAGCAACAAAATAAATTTAATATCAAAAAGCACAGAATACTTTAAGGGTCCTTTAATAACCTTGGTGACAAGTCTCTGATGCCTCACCAATGCCGGGCAATACTTCAAGGTGATGTATCAAATTCAATTTCAAATGTATTATAAGAAAAAAAAGAATGTAGTAATTGAAAGGTAAAATTCACTAAAATCATTTTCCTAACTCGCTACTTTTATCGATCATAGACACTGAAGTAAATTAGTTTATTTCGTTAATTAATGCATAAAGTTTAGTTGAAATCAATTAATAATCAATGAAATAAGGTGCATTTTGCGTCAGGGCCCCTAAGTGGCTAATCACAGCATTGCTGACCACTGATAACCCGTTAACGTTCAAAATTCCAAAAAGCCTTACAAATACTTTTTTTCAAGGAACTGCAATGAAGTAAATATATTCAATTTAAAATATTTTATTTTGATTGGACGTAAAACTGAAGATACAGTTTAAAAAACAGTTTAAAAACAGTATTATTACACATAAAACATAAAAACGTAAAACATACAAAAACCTTAAAAACTTATTTTAATGATAAAATTTCAGATTTTTTTTAGCTTTTCACTATTATTTTTTCTACGAAAAAAAAAATGCCGCCCCCTGGCATATTCACAAGTGTAACCCGGTTCAGACCGTCCCTTTGCTCCTCCCTTGTTACGCCACAGCTTGTGGGCTGTGCCTTGTCTCAGCCCTACTTAGCCTCGCTCGGTTCGACTATGTTGTGTTGTGTTGCCTACTTGTTCTGTCCCGTATTGTATAAATCATCAGCAACAAACGGAATTTTTCTCTGAGAAAAGATGGCCGCTTAGTCTCTGTTCTGCGCCAATAAAAAGAGAGGCGAGGAGAGCTTAATCGAAGCTCCGCCCCTTTTTCTTCAAAACTACCTGAGCCCTGCTAAGGGTCCTCATAGACTCGAAATTGCGTGGGGGTCGCAAGCTCCCTAGGGGCAACAAGACTCCTTGGCTTCAATGGTCTTTTGTAATGCAAAAAAAAATTAACAAAATAATTAATTATTAGGATAAACTAAAAATCATTATCACATATCTTGAACATGTATCAGCGAAGTTGGAGCCTTGGTAAAAGCTAGGACTCTGGAATAGTAGTACGCGAGTTCAAATCCCAGTCAAAACCACTGCATTCACCTTTAGCTGCCTCGGGTAGATGGGACTCGTTAACTCAATAGAGCAGCTGATCTAGGTGAAGGGTCACACTGAAGGTAAAAACCACCGGTAAGAGCACATAAAAATGGCTTTGTGCCAAACTTGGGTTGGTGGGTGCTCACCAAGTAAATATAACATCCATCTATCAATCCATCTCTCTGCTTGTATGTTTCCTTCTCTCTGTCTTTCTTTCTCTCTATATATATATTTGTACATATTTGTCTATATATAGTCTTTTATCGAAGCCTCCAGTATATCTAAGGGGTCAAGCTGCTTTTTTTAGGGTAAAGGGGTCACAAGGCGTATTTTGCATTCTTGTTTCTACAGATCGACAAACCTGATCAGACTGGTCCCAAAACGAACGTCGCTGCGCTCAAACCTAGAATGAGTGCAAGTTGTCAGTAAGACATTATGTAGACTAATGTATATTTACTTTACCATAAAGTTGCGGTTTGATCAAATCATTCTTAATGTCTCTTCTGACATTTTCTCATTACTTATTGGACAAACCACGTATGTGTAGAAGAGAAGGTATAATATTTACTTGGTCGAGTACCGGCCCAAATTTGGCACAAGGCCATTTTTTACGCTCTTTATATACCTTGGCTTGTTGCATTAAGAGTTGCCCTTCACCTACAAGACTTGCGCTCCAGAGTTAACGAGCCCCATCTGCCCGAGGCAATTAAAGGTGAATAAAATGGTTTTGACTGGGATTTGAACTAGCGTACTACGATTTCAGAGCTCAAGCTTTTACCAATGTTCCACCGTCAATGGCACCAAGCAGTTTTGGACTGGAATGGAGAGGAGCCTACTGGAGATTCACGAGGACATATGTCACAATAACTCCAGCAAAATCCACTGGTTGCTCGGTGTTTAATCGCTATGTAACCGGTGTCAGATCTTGAAATGATAATATTAATTTAAGAACCTTTTTTTTCTTAATAATTTAAATTAAAATTTAAAATTTAATTTATTTTTTACTTGATTTCTGAATTTCTTTTTTTAAAAATCATTTTATCTTTTTTTAATTTTGTTTAATTTCCCTCTTTTTTTATTTTGAAAAATTATTTCTTTTTAGTTTTAAGTCAAAAATTCAATCGTTGAATTTTTTTGGGTTTTTTTTCTTATTAAAAAGTTTCGCCCCCCCATTTTTTTTTATTTAAAACAATTTTTTTTTTACTTTTATCATTTATTTATTCTTTTTTCCATGTTTTTCTTCACTCTTTCTTTCTTTCTTTCTTTCTTTTCTTTCTTTCTTTCTTACAAACTTCTTTTCTTTCTTTTTTTTAATTAATATTTTTCTTTCTTTCTTTCTTTTTTTTCTTTCTGTCTTTCATTGTTACATACCCTCATCTTTCTTTTTTTAATTCACATTATCTTTCTTCCTTTCTTTCTACCATACCTCTTTTTTCTTTTTTTTTAAATTCATTCTTTTCCATTTCAAGTCCATTCTGAAGTTGATTAATTCTTTTACTTGAAAATAAGTCTATTTTAAAGTTGATTAATTCTTTTACTTGAAAATAAGTCTATTTTAAAGTTGATTAATTCTTTTACTTGAAAATAAGTCTATTTTAAAGTTGATTAATTCTTTTCATTAAAAATAAGTCTCTTTGGAAGTTTATCATTAGCATTTGGAAGTTTAAATTGTATACATGCAATTACATGCATAGTGTCCTATAATTTATTCTTTTTTAGTGGTATTTTACTTGTCTGTATTACACTGCACACTTTTAGATGGGTTTCGAGGATTCACATTATATAGAGGATTCAAACAGTTATTCATATCTTTATTGAAGTGAATTTTTGTGATGAGTATAGATTAATTATTAAAACTAATTACACTGTTGTCTGGATTTTTATTATTGACACAATGTTTCTTTATTTAGCTGACACTTTTAAGGGACCCTTTTATAAGTTGTATCTTGTAGATCTTCCTTTATTGCTAAAAACAGGTGAACATTTTGACAGGTAAAGGGTTTCACTGAAATGTTAACCTCATATAATTCTTTTCTTTTTTATCTTATTTTTAATTTGTTTTTTTTTCTTTCTTTCTTTTTTGAAAAGAGAAATTCTCTTTTTTCCTTTCTTTTCTCTCTTTCTTTTCTTTCTTTCTTTTTTTAAAAATATTCTCTTCTTTCCTTCCTTCTTTCTTTCTCTCTTTCTTTTCTTTCTTTCTTTCTTTTTTAAATATATTCTCTTCTTTCCTTTCTTTTTTCTTTCTTTCTTCTCTTTCTTTCTTTCTTTTTTGGAAATATTCTCTTCTTTCCTTTCTTCTTTCTCTCTCTCTTTCTTTTCTTTCTTTCTTTCTTTCTTTTTTGGAAATATTCTCTTCTCCCCTTTCTTTTTTCTTTTCTTTCTTTCATTCTTTCTTTTTTGGAAATATTCTCTTCTTTCCTTCTTTCTTTCTCTCTTTCTTTTCTTTCTTTCTTTCTTCCTTTCTTTTTTGGAAATATTCTCTTCTTTCCTTTCTTCTTTCTCTCCTTCTTTTCTTTCTTTCTTTCTTTTGTGGAAATATTCTCTTCTTTCCTTTCTCCTTTCTCTCTTTCTTTTCTTTCTTTCTTTCTTTCTTTTTTGGAAATATTCTCTTCTTTCCTTCCTTTTTTTCTCTCTTTCTTTTATTTCTTTCTTTCTTTTTTGAAAATATTCTCTTCTTTTCTTCCTTCTTTCTCCTTTTGTTTTCTTTCTTTCTTTCTTTTTTGAAAAAAATCTCTTCTTTCCTTCCTTTTTTCTCTCTTTCTTTTCTTTCTTTCTTTCTTTCTTTTTTGAAAATATACTCTTCTTTCCTTCCTTCCTTCTTTCTCTCTTTCTTTTCTTTCTTTCTTTTTTGGGAATATTCTCTTCTTTCCTTCCTTCTTTCTGTCTTTCTTTTCTTTCTTTCTTTCTTTTTTGAAAATATTCTCTTCTTTCCTTCCTTCTTTCTCTTTTTCTTTTTTTCTTTCTTTCTTTCTTTTTTAAAAATATTCTCTTCTTTCCTTCTTTCATTCTTTCTTTCTTTTTTGAAAATATTCTCTTCTTTCCTTTCTTCTTTCTTTTCTTTCTTTCTTTCTTTCTTTAACATCTTCTTTTTTCTTCTTTTTTTACTTTTTATTTTTTTCTTTCTTTCTGTCTTTTTTCTGTCTTATTTTCTTTCTTTCTTTTCTTTCTTTTTTTTACTTTTTCCTTTCTTTCATTTTTCCTTTCATTTGTTTTTTTTTGTTTTTATTTCTTTCATGCATTCTTTCTTTTTTTATTCCTTTCTCTTTTTGAAAAAAAATCTCTTTTTTCCTTCTTTGTTTGTTTGTTTTTTTTTCTTTCTTTCTTTCTTGCCTTCGCTCTCTTCCGATTTTTTCTTCCTTCTTTTCTTTCTTTCTTTTTTAAATTTCCCCTCTTTCTTCTTTCTTTCTCCCTTTCTTTTTTCCTTCCTTCCTTCCTTTATTTATTCATTTACTTATTTTCTTCTTTATTTTTGAAATATCCCCTTTTTCTTCTTTCTTTCTTTTTTCTTCCTTCCTTCCTTCCTTCCTTCTTTCCTTCCTTCCTTTCTATCTATCTTTCTTTCTTTTTTAAATATCCTCTCTTTTTTCTTTCTTTCTTCCTTCCTTAATTTTTTCTTTCTTTATTTTCTTTCTTTTTAAAATTTACCCTCTTTCTTCTTTCTTTCTTTCTTTCTTTCTTTCTTTCTTCAAGCCTTCCTTCTTTCCTTCCTTCCTTTCCTCCTTTTTCTTTCTTTCTTTCTTTCTTTCTTTCTTTCTTTCTTTCTTTCTTTCACCCAACGTCTTTACATAAACAACTGTGACACTAAATACACACAATCAGCACGCTTACCTTAACTTTGTACAGAACACAAATAATCCTAATGACTTAATTTACAAATGAAATACCAACAATTACACCTTCCACCCTGTTCCCTGGCCAAACGCACGCGCTAAAATCCTACCCGTTGCCTAAAAAGGGCCATTGTCGACATTCAATGATACGGAGCGTAGATTGAATAATTATACACCCATGTGCAGTTTTGAACAAAGCAGTTGTCATAACGGATAAAATACATAACAATATTAGCGCGTTAGTTTTGATTTAGACACTTATAAGCAAGCACCCGTAGAAAATTAGGGGACAAAGAGTTAGATTTATGCCTTAATAAGTGACTGAAAATGTTTTGGATTCAGATTTTTGCGGCATATCTACTATGATGATTGTTCAATCCTGAGACCAGGGCCCGTGCTTAAGGCCCACACAGACCCCCCCAAATATCTGGTGGCCCGCAAGCCCTCTTAGGACCGCAAGCCCCTCCCTGGCTTATCAGATCTTTTGTAATGTAGAAACATTGCTAAAATAATTAATTATTAGGATTAACAACAATATCATTATCACACTCTTATGTTGAAATATACATCTATAAACCCATCTCTCTATCTATCTGTCTGTCTCCCTTATTTATATATAAAAAATAGAAATTATGGTAAAAACGAAAAAGAATATAGTTAATGCCGGTGCGTTTCGAAATATACCTTCGTCAGGGTATATTTATTATTTATATTATTATTATCATTATTTTTATATGTTGTGTCCACATGGTCTTATTTAGAACAAAGTTTTTGGCATATGCATATGTATACATAGTCTTTGATTGAAGCCTCTGGTATATTGAAGTGGTGCAAGTTGCTCTCCTTGGAGTAATGGGGCTGCAAGGCGCATTCTGCGTTGAGGCTGCAATGTGGCTGAGCAAGACATAAATATAAAGGTGACCTCTTGTGTGTGTGTGTGTGTGTGTGTGTGTGTGTGTGTGTGTGCTTCTAAGAAACATATTCTACCAAACTATTTCGCCAATCTTGGGTCTAGAGATTTGAAATTTGATATATGTGACATTCAGACCTGTTGAAGAAATTCGTTTTGGTTTTGAGATGGAAAAATAACTTCTAAAGGGTCAAACTCAAAAAATTAATTAGATCGTTGTGAGCACGTAGTGTCCACTGGGTGGCATTTTAATGTGTCAATATCGGTGCAAAATTCTCCTTGCGACCCCTTTACCCTAAAAAGGCAAATTGCACCCGCTCAACAAACTGAAGGCTTCGATCGAAGACCATTTATCAATATATATATATATATATAGAGAGAGAGAGAGAGAGAGAGAAAGATGGAGGAGGAAAGAGAGAAAGAGAGAGAGAGAGAGAGGGGGGAGAAATAGGATTGATAGATACATAGTTCAAGTGTGATAATGATTTTTTAGTTAATCCTTATAATTAAATAATTTTGTATTTTTTTGCATTACAAAAGATCTGTAACGCCAAGGAGCAAATCAGCCCGTTGGGAGCTTGCAGCCCGTTGGGAGCTTGTGCCCCTCTCCAGTTGCGGAGTCTACGGGAGCCCCTAAGGGCGGTCCTGGTCCATATAACCGTAGTTTACTCATATAATTTTTGACTTTAAAGAAATGCGTTAGTTTTGTTAGGAAGCAAAAATATTTGGGAATTATAAAAGAAATATCAAAATGAGTACAAAAGGAGTATCAAAACAACCTGCATTCATCTTAATATATAGATATTATGTAGTTTATTGTCTTTTCATCACTCGACGTTTTATCACCAGACTATTAATGAAGGAATAGACTTTTAATCACATGTTTTTTTTCATCACGCGCTCCATTAACTCCGATTTTTTAAATCACTGGAGATTTCATCACCCGAAAATTACTCACTAGACTTTTAATCAGGTGGTTTTTTCATCACTTAATTACTCCGAGAATTTTAATCAATAAAAGAGATCTGAAAACGTTTAAACGGTGTAATACCAAATATGTTTTCTTTAAAAAAAGATATTTTTTTTTACCACATTATATTTGTCCATTTGTTGAATCCTGATCCATTTTTGCGAAAAGTTGTTTTGTATTCATGTTCATAGTTGTTGTTTATACACAGTATTTGCTTTTTTGGCAAATAAATTACAAATGTTTTAAATGTAATAACACAAATTGATTTGTTTTAATTTTAAATAAAGAAAAAAGTGCGAATAATAAAGAAGGAATTTAATTTTTATAAGTATATATTTTTTAACTAACAAATTTGTTTTTGACAAATAAATACCAAACATTTTAAATGTAATAAAACTGAATTGTTTTAAATTGATTTTAAAAAAAGTACGAATAATAAATAAGGAATTTAATTCTTATATGTATATTTTTTTGATTAATTAACAAATTTCTTTTTGATGAATAAATACCAAAAATTTTTAATGTAATAATGACTTGTTTTAATTTTGCAAAAAGAAACAACGAGCAATAAAAAAATGTATGGTATTTATTCATCAAAAACAAATTTGTTAATTAATTAAAAAGATTTACATATAAGAATTAAATTAAATTAACCACTGCTATTGACTTCTGCTATTAGCCACCTGGATTTATTCACCTATTTTTAGACTTTAATATTGTTGGATAATTTATCATTAATTTCATCTTGGATATATTAAACCTACAACCGGATTTAAATATCATCAAGTAATTTAGCATTGGATTTATATTGTCCCATTTTAATTTTTTTTCACTTCTTTGCTTAAGTCTCTTATGCCAAAGGAAAAATTGATGCTCGATTCATGCAAGATGGTCCAAAAAAGCCTGAAGCATTCGATAGGTTTCTGCAACATTTTTTCCAAAACTTTATTGCATATTTTATTTCTTCTAAAGTGTCCTCATGTCCATGTTATATTTTAGAAATTCACCAGTTGTGACAATCAGGCTTTAGTAGGGAGAGTTATTCCAATTCCTGCTGTAGCGGTTTATTCTAATTTAAAATCATAAAAATTGATCAATCATCTTATAAAATGTATAACAAACTGAATTTTTATGTGTCTACAAACATTTTAAATGCCTGTAAAAAACAAGTGTAGAAATTTATTTTTGACACAACATATGTGGATTGATTTTGGTGTCTTTTATATGTGTGTGTGTATCTGTATGGAGGCAGCAAGGTGGAACATTGGTAAACGCTCGGACTATGGAATCGTATTACGCGAGTTCAAATCCCAATTGCCTCTACCTTTACTCGCCTTGGGCAGATGGGGCTCGTTAATTCGGGAGAGTTTCATCTAGGTTATGGCCAACACTAATTTCAAAAGCCTACAAAAAGGCCTAGGTCTGGGGGTTGAGCATGGGATAACGACTCTTTCTCGTAAAACAAGTATGCTACGGAAACAGCAAAAAAACAAAAAAAAATTTTGCTGCCCAACACACTACTAAGTGTAATGGTTGATGGTTGGGATTAGTGTGGTGGGTTGTTTTAGAGGGGCTATGTTTTAAGTGTCTGGAATCGTATTACGCGAGTTCAATTCCCAGTCAAAAACCATTGCATTCACTTTAGCAGCCTAGGGCAGACGGAGCTTGTTAACTCTGGAGAGCAATTCATCTAGGTGAAGGGTAACACTGAATTAAAAAAGCCCAGGTACATAGAGCACGTAAAAATGGCCCTGTGCCTAACTTGATTAGGTGCTCTACCAAGTAAATAGGATGTTTTAAGTGTCTGGGGTTTGTGATTCTCTATAGCTTGTTGCATTTGGAGGAACAATGTTTCGTTAATTCTAGTGGAAGATTTTGTAAAATTGTTGAGAATTAGTGAGTGAAAAGAAATGGTGGTTACCCCAAAATATAAGTGATGAGTAAAAGCTTTAACAATTAAAAAAACAAAAAAACTGCAAGCAAAATAATTACACATTAATTTTATTTAAAAAAAAAAAGATCTCTGTAACAAGTAAATTGTCTTTTCTTCAAATACAGATTAATCTGTTTCACCTTTTTCAATGAATGAATATGGCGTGTTATATTTAGTCTCTTATATACATATTCCCTTACATACATAGTCTCTTATATACATAGTCTCTTATATACATCTAATGGAATAAAGAATTATTGTCCATAATTTTTGAAAAAACAAATTTTGTAAGTTAATAGAGTTTTCATTCAAATGTAGATTTATTTGTTGCGTCTATTTGAAAGAATGAATTTTGCGTGTTATATTTATATATAAAAAATCCTTATTTAGTAAGTAGATGGAGTCTTCCTTTAAACACAAATTCAAATCCCAGTCAAAATCCTTATATTCACTTTTAGCTGTGTCGGGCTGATAGAGCTCGTTAACTTGGTAGAGCAGCTTGTCTATGTGAAGCGCAATACTGAATGCCAAAAGCCCATGTATATCAAGTACGTAAACATGGCCTTGTGCCTTACTTGGTTTGGTGCTCAACCAAGTAAATATCATATTATATATTATACTACAGTCAAAGGAGAAAATACCAAAAACTGTTGAATTATTTATCAATACATTTCTTTCTTTCTTTAATTTTTTCTTTATTCTTGCGTTTCTTTCTATTTTCCTTTCTTTCTTTCTTTCATTCTTCTTTCTTTCTTTCTTCTTTCTTTCTTTTCTTTCTTTCTTTTCTTTCAATACTTATTCTTCTATATTTATTTCTTTTCTCTCTTATTTTCTTCCTTTTTTATTTTTCATTATTTATCTATCCTTCGTTCTTTTTTTAAAATATTTTTTCTCTCTATTTCTGCTTTTTCATTCTTTCTTCTTGTATTTCTTTCTTTCTTTTTTCTTTTCCTTTCCTCTTCTATCTTTCTTTAATTATTACTTATTCATTTTCTTTTCTTTCTTTTTTTTAAATTCTTTTTTTCTTTCTTTTTTGTTTATTTCCAATTCATTCTTTCATGCTTTATTTGACTTTTTCTTTCTTTTTTTCCTTTCTTTCTTCTTTCTTACTTTCTTTTCTTTCTTGCTTTTTTCCTTCTTTCTTTCTTTCTTTCTTTTATCTTTTTTTCTTTCTTTCTTTCTTCCTTCCTTTCTTTCTTTTCTTTTTTCCTTTCTTTCTTTCGTTCTTTCTTTCGTTCTTTCTTTCTTTTTTTTCCTTTTTTCTATATATTCTTTCTTTATATTCTTTCTTTCTTTCTTTTTAATTTTTCTTTCATTTTAATTTTTCATTCCTTATTTACTTCGTTCTCTCATTCTCATAACTTTTTCTTTTTTCTTTCTTTATTGTTTTTCTTTATATTTTATTTTTCTTTCACTTTCAAATTTTTTTTGCTTTTTTTTTACTTTTTTTCTTTTCTTTTCTTTAAAGTTTTCTTTCTTTCATTTTTTGTCTTGTTTTTTTTTTCTGTTTTTTTTGTTTTCCTTCTTTTTTCCCATTTTCTTCTTTTTTTTCATCCGTCTTCTCATCTTTCTTTCTTTCTTTTCTTCCTTTCTTTCTTTCTTTCTTTCCTTTTTTTGTAAGTGTTTCTTCCTTCCTTCTTTTCTTTGTTTCTTTCTTTCTTTTTTTTTGTAGGTGTTTCTTCCTTCCTTTCTTTCTTTCTTTTTTTGTAGGTGTTTCTTCCTTCCTTTCTTTCTTCCTTTCTTTCTTTCTTTCTTTTTTCTTTCTTTTTTCTTTCTTTGTTTTCTTCCTTTCTTTCTTTTTTTCTTTTTTATGTTTCTTTCTTTCTTTTTTTCTTTTTTTTTGTCCATTTTTTTATTTTTCTTTTTCGTTTTCTTTCTTTTTTTTTCTTTCGTAAATTTTTGTTTTTCTTTCTTTTTTTTTACCTGTTCATTTTCCTATTTGCCTGGACAAAGTGTTGGACCGAAAGAAAAAGAAAAAGAAAATAAAAAAGAAAGATAGAGAAACTCCCTGAACGAAAACTCGGCGGAACTCAACGTAAAAAAAAAAATTAAATCACCCAAAATAAACAAAACAAAGCCAAACAATAACATCACCAGTATCATCATCATCATAAACATCAACAACAACAACACCACGTCAATCTAATCACTCATAACAACGATCACGATAAGTTGCACAAAACAAAAACACCGCCCCCAACACCATCACCATCTTGGTCATCATCATCATCATCATCATCATCATCATCATCATCACAACTATGGGAAATAGTCATCATCACCATCATTATAATCATTGAGGCGACGCTGTTTTTTTCATCATCGTTATTTCCCCTAGTCGCCATGTTGCTCATCATCATCACCATCAACACTCCGGTGAAGACCAAGATAAAAAAAGGGCAATAAGCATCATCGCTGTAAACAACTAAACGACAGTTGCGGGCGAGGAGAGTGCTATTATTATTCACTAAGTGAAAACCACTTTCACACACGTACAACACTGTCGCTCTGTGTGACTGCCTCCATGCCAGAATGTCGTCTTACGGTCTTTATTCACACCAGGTAAGTAAAAAACATATATATTAGATAATATACCTTTATATCTATTTATCAGTCTGTTCAACATTTCAACTCTCTCTCTGTCTGTTTCATTTCCTTCTCTCTGCTGTCTGTCACTCTTTCTATTTCAAACATGCTTTGCTTTCCGTTCACCCTTTCTCGATATAAAAGTTTGTTTTTTCTTGTGTAAAATAAAAGGAAAGGCATTATATTTACTTATTCGGTCATCGACCCTAGTCCATTTTACGTGCTCTATATAACTAGGCTTTCGCCATTTAGTGGTACCTTTCATCTAGATGAGTTGCTCTCCGAGTTACCGGGACCCATCTGTTCCAACAAGACCCATAGGCAGCTAACAGTAAATGTAATGGTTTGGACTGAGATTTGAACTCGCGTAATAGGATTTCAGATTCTACGCTTTTACCAATGCTTCACCCTCGCAGTACAGTAAAAAACAAATATATATAAGATACAATTTAATATTTGCTCGGTGTACAAATTAGTCTTCTGCAAATGACGCGCAGACGAATGAGAGAGCGTAGAGAAACGATATTAAATATACATATCTCAATCTTATAACACCAACGGATACGCCGTATAAATATATTAAATCTTTCAATTCAATATACGGCGATCGATGATGATATCCATGGGTAGGAAGAGGTTAAGGCAAATGGTGTGGTGCACATGGCAGGGTCTTAACAGATCTTAAAGAAAGTTTGAAAAATAATCAGATAAAAACACACAAACACACACAAATATTATATATACTTGGTGAGCAGCACCAACCAAGTTTGGCACGAGGCCATTTTTAAAGTGAATGCAATGGTTTTGACTGGGATTTGAACTCGCGTATTAGGATTCCAGAGCCTGAGCTTTTACCAATGCTCTAACTTCACTGCTCAGATGGCATATTATATTAACTTGGTGACAGCACCAACGAAGTTTGGCACAAGGCAATTTTTAAAGTGAATGCAATGGTTTTGATTGGGATTTGAACTCGCGTACTAGGATTCCAGAGCCTGAGCTTTTACCAATGCTCTAACTTTGTTGCAAATATGTTTATAAGCATTTATTAAAAAAAATCTTTATTCAAAATAAAAACACACGAAACACATTTAATTACTAGAAATCGAAAATGCCAACAAGTTTTTATTCAAATTGTTTATCAATATTTTTTTGCTTTTTTCCAATAGCAATTTTATATACATTGTCAGGATTTAGTGAATCAGGATTTAGTAAATATATATATTTA
>JAUZSX010296323.1:0-13582 GCA_034780655.1 Idiosepius hallami
TATTACGCGAGTTCAAATCCCAGTCAAAACCAATACTTTCACTTTAGCAGCCTCGGGCAGATGGGGCTCGTTAGCTTAGGAGAGCAGCTCATCTAGGTGAAGGGTAACACCGAATATAAAAATCCCGACAGAGAGCACCTAAAATGGCCTTGTGCCAAACTTGTGTTGGTGCTCACCAAGTAAATATAATATAATATTCCGTGTCACTTATAAGAAAAAATATATCGAAACCTGTTTTATATTATGCAATATTTTTGCGTATAGTCCTAACCTTATGGATTTTCGAATTTAGACTGACAATGCTGAGCTATGTTGACTAAGAATGCTGGGCTTCAAACAGACAGACACATAGAGATTCTTTTAAAATCGTAATGATTATCACTTTGATATGTATTTCATTTATTTAAAACATGGATTAAAAACAAGATTATCTTAAACTTCAAAGGCACGATTTTTATATGTGATAATATATAATGAATAAACGAGCTTAGTGTGTAAAAATTGACCGCCTTGCGTCTAAGCTAATTTAGTTTCAAAATAAAAGTATCGACTGGTGTATCCGTATTTTATTCAGTAATTTAATTATACGAGTTTCGATTTATTCAAATCTCACCCGATTTGATTTCAATTATAAGATCTAACGATTCAAAGAAAATGGCTAACATAGATGATCGCAATCAACTTATCGTATTCAGATCTGTTTTCCAATATAATACACTTGAAATCGATGAATGATATTCACTAAGAGATTAAAACAAATGGAAAGGATTGTTGATATTCTAAAATAAAATGGAAAAATACGTATAACGATTTATCAATATAAAGGTTTTGAAAAAAATATTGGATAAAAATTAAGACAAATAAACGAAAAATATATTTATATTGAAATGGGTAGAGTTGATTTGCTACTATCGGGTGTCCTTTCTCCAAATGTTATTATTAAATGTAGATTTAGATTGATTGATTGTTTGATTTGTTTAACGGCATATCAACAATTAGAGATTATTTAAAGCCAGATTCTGTTTAGGTATTGGTAGTGCGTTTGGTCTTATATAAATATTGGTTAATGATGAAGGTAATAGGGGTTTCTATGAAATATGAAAGTTTAAATTTTGTTATATAGTTTTATTTCTTTGAAAAATTGTAAGATTTTGTTAGGGTCGATATTGTTGATTAAGTCTTTTAGATATTTAGATACATTAAGCTTGCCTTGTTTTGTGTGCCTGTGTGGTGCGTTTGATCCTCGTACACTTGTATATGTGCGTGTATCTCTGCAAATTATATATGTTTACATAAAGATATTATGCGACTATTATCTTCCTTTCCCCGACTTAGAAAATATAATCCAAATTCATAAATATAAAAACGATGATCGTTCAAACAATGGTGCTACTTTTAAAAACTTTATTTAATTTTTTTTTTGGTTACTTTATTTTAAAATTATAACAGCTACAAATACAGGAGTGATAAAATTAAATTGAGCAAACTATTTTGCTCAAGATTTATTTTCTCAATAGTCTTCATCATTATCAATGCACTTTTAACACCAATGGACGATTCCGTTAATTTTTGCGTCCAAATTGTATCAAAGGTCTCTCTTGGCACTATGATATCGACAAACAAATCAACTGACTGTGCCGTCTTCAACTGCGTCGGCTTCGTAATCCTCGACAGTTGCTGGTGCATATAGACCGGTTTATTTTTTTTATGTGTGTAGGAATGTAACGACAAGTTTCTGTTTTCAACGCACGTTGCTTTCTTTTAGTCAGGCACTGTCTATATTTACAAGAGAAGAATGCAATTTTCATGTTTTGGATACCCATTCTTGGTTATCATAATATTATTTTCATTATTTTTCTCATCCATTTGCGCTAAGTAGAATTACTTGTGGAACAAATCTAGTATTTTTTATTTGGCAATCATTTTCTTGAAAATGTAAAAAAAAAATCTTTTAAAATAAAGTACTATTACTCTAAAACAAGTTCAAGGTTTATAGTTCAAAAGAATTAAATATTATTAAATACCTGTTCATTTTTGAGAAAATGCTTAACCATCTATTTATAATTAAGAATCGATAGTTTAGGAATATTTTATAAAATTGTATCAACACCAATACAGTGGATATCATTGTTTTGCATTGTTTTAAAAAATGAAATTAATATCAACACTTTTGAAAAAAATTGTTTTTTAAAACTATTTTTCGTTACAATTATAATAAGCTAACCTGTGCTTATTCTAATACTTCCAACCGGTATAATTAGCTTTCTTTCTTAGCTCTTTACTCCACGCTAGTGGGTGTTATAATTTATTCCTAAATGTGTGATTATCTTCTATTCGTATTTGTTTTGGTCTTGACATAACAAGAAAATATGAATATATTTTCTTTATATTTATTGTCAATATTTCGAGTACGTTACAATTGTAATTATGTATATCTTTCTTAAATATTTATTCTCTATAAACACTCAGGATTCTCAGATCTGAACCACAGATTAACAGATATTTAGCAGCTGATTATTAACAGTTCAAGACACCCCCACACTCTGCATACATGAACCATAAATCTCACACACAAGAACATAGAAGTTAGAAGAATAAATGAAAAATAACTTAAACATTCTTCAGCTATGTATACACATATGAAAATATCACAAATTACATGAATTTCTAATTTTTGAATCTTTAATTTCAGTAACAAGGCTATATTTAAATTTTATATTTTTCTATATTATTGACATTCTTAAATCTTGTCAAAAAGATCCAAGCACTGAGAACGACTCATGTACGTATATTATATTTACTTGGTGAACACCAACCCACAAGGCCATTTTACGTGCTCTAACACGGGCTTTTTTAAATTCAGTGTTACCCTTCACCTAGATGAGCTGCTCACCCGAGCTAATGAGACACATCTGCCTGAGGCTGCTAAAGTGAAAGTAATGGGATTTGAACGCGCGTACCACGATCTCAGAGCCCGAGCTTCTACCAATGTTCCACTGTCGCAGCCCATGTACGTATATGATGTGATATTTAGGTATAATTATATAGATATATATAGATATATATAGATAAATATGATGATACTTACTTGGTGAGCACCAACCCAAGTTTGGCACAATACTATTTTTACGTGGTCTTACCCAGGCTTTTTACATTTAGTGCTACCCTTCATATAGATGAGATGTTCTCCCGAGTTAGCAAGCCCCATTTGCCAGAGGCTGCTGAAGTGAAAGTAATTGTTTTAACTGGGATTTGACATCGCGTAATACGATTCCAGAGGTTTTACCAATGCTCCACTGTTGCTGCCCCAAAGAATATATATTCGTATTATTTCATGACAAAAAACTTATACATATATAAAATCATGTGAAGTTAATTTGATTAGTTAAATATATTAGATATTTTGTTCATTACTAGAATGCTAATAATGTATTATTTATTCCTAATATTATTGATAGAAAAGTATATAACTTTCCTTATTCTTGTACATTTAATGTCACGGATATAAAAGAAATCGTGCAGCGTATCAAAAGAATGTGTTTAAGCTTTTGTGTCATTCTATGTACGACGGCTTCATTTTATTTCCAATTATTATTCATGTGTATGTGCGAAAATAACGTTGAAGTATTTTCAGAAAATGAATCATGTGTATACCTTGCATTTGATTAGAATATTAAAAAAAAAATTTCGAAAATGCTACTTATCTTTTAAACTATAATTTTCTAAAAAAAATTTTTTTTTCGATGAAGTAAGAAAGAAGTCATGAGTCTACATGTTTAAATTATAAGTTTTGTGTATTTTACCAGAATTTTGCCATTCATGCATGTTTTATTAAAGATGATTTTGATTCTCGTCTTTGTGATTTTTCTTTGAGTTTTTTTGTTTTCTTACAAGATCTATTGTAATGGGGTCTAGTAAAGAACAGGAAAAAAATTAATCGGGAAAAAGATATAGCAGGACACTGCGTGAAATAACTTATTAATATAAACATCAATATGAAAACGAAGAAAAAAATAATAACTAAGTAAGTTGTACGGTCACAACCCTGACGATAGTTCTTGAAGACTAAACATGTTCGGTAAACTCGGGAAACATTTACGAACTCTCGACTCTTGTAAGTAAACCAGAAAAAACTCAAAGAAGAAAAAAGAAAAAAAAAGAAGAATTAAGATCATCTTTAATAAAACATGCATTAATGTTTAAAGTAATAAAATATCACTGTAAACTAGTGTGTGTGTTTTTTAATGGTGTTTGTCGTGATTTCTTGATTTCCCAGCAACTACAATCGTAATTACATAATATTGATTAAAAACACGAAAGACAAAACTTACTGATGAGATTATTGATTGGTCAAAATATCTTTTATCTATTTATTTGAACTAAAACTTAAGATATTTCAAGTAAGATTTGTAGAAATATGTCTACAACTTAGACATATTTCTTTAATTATATTTTTCTTGATATAAAAAAATCATATCAACTAAAACAGTCGCAAAGATGGGGTATTAGTAAATACTGGAACTCTGGAATCGTGATACGCGAGTTCAAAACCATTTCATTCCCCTTTAGCTGCTTCGGGCAGATTGGGCTCGTTAACCCCGTAGAGTTTTTCATTAAGGTGAAGTGCAACACTGAATGAAAAAAAGTCTAGGTATATAGAACTCGTAGAAAGGACCTTGTGTTTAACTTGGGTTAGTGCTCGACAAGTAAGTATCATAAGTACTAAACCAGCTTTATCATCACCAATACAGAGGAAATCTTCGTTTTGCATTGCTTTAATTTTTCGTTACTAATAAACGGTAAGGAATTCCTGTCTCTTTGTAAAGTTGATATTTAAACTAATGCCTTTTTTAAATTTAAGATTTCCTTTATTTAGGATGACATAAATTGAGTAGCTGATGCATAAAGAAGTTTATATTTAAGAAAGACATATTCGAGAAGTTTATATACCCAGTTAAATAAAATACTATCTTTAAGTGAGATCTAACCTGGATCACACAAATATTGTTTGTTTGTCTTTTGTTTAACAAAAATATTTTTTTAATACCACAATTTGTACTATTTAATCCATGGCTGGATTGAAGATGGGGATTCACACCTTATCTCAATTATACGTCGACATGTCAAAGTAGACAAAATAACTTTGATTTGATCTGTGCAGTACGGTTCCGAAGTCCCATTGTCAACCGCCCTGTATATATTAGAAAGAGTTAATCGTAAACATTATCATCAGTTGAATAAGATACCGTCTTTAACTCAGATATGACATGGTTCACACAAATATTGAGCAGTCAAGTTTGTGTCAGTTATTATACTTTAACTCTAAATCTTGCTCCATTCTGACTTCTACTGAGAATGGTATATGAAAAATACGTTTGAAAAGCCAGTTTTCACGTATTCCATTGCTTAATTTCTACACATGTAATTATTTGCTTTAATTGTGGGATGTTTTATCAAATATTGCATTTGATCTCTAATTTTACAAAACATTTCTCGCTTCTCGTCCATCTTGTTGGGATCAATTATATTTTTGGCGAATATATCAATCATAATTTGCTGGTTTCTCTTTGCCCGTTTATCTGAATGTAAGCAAGCGCTTCTATTTCTCTTCTAAAATGTATTGTAATATAATATTATTCAGAAAATCCGCTCTGTTTTCTTCCTTTTTATTGGAAACGTTTCCGTCAATGCTGCTTTTATGCGTTTTCTAACATTGCAGTTGTGGTCGTCACTTGTTGAGGTCGAGTGTGTTGTTGTGGTCGAGTGTGTTGTTGTATACAGGTCAACGTGGCTCAGTGGATAAACAATCGGACTTCGGAACCGTACTACGCAGGTTCCAATCCAAGTTGTTCCGTCTACGTTAACATGTCGACTAATACCCTTGGGAAAGGTATGAAACCCTATCTTCCTTCCAGCTATGGATTTAATAGTGCAAGACCTCAACGGCGGATGTAGTGGATGATGTCTACTCTACAATGACACAACTGCACTGAAGGTGGTTGAAGGCTGAAACAGAGGATGGTCTCCAGTCGTCGTGGTTTTCCATGCCATTGGAACAAGGCCATCATTTGCCAGGGGGTGGTGTGGTGATTGCAGGTGCATCAGTCTCCCCACGTTAG
The DNA here is from genome assembly GCA_034780655.1 of Idiosepius hallami. Classification (NCBI taxonomy): domain Eukaryota; kingdom Metazoa; phylum Mollusca; class Cephalopoda; family Idiosepiidae; genus Idiosepius; species Idiosepius hallami. The sequence goes on from JAUZSX010296323.1 coordinate 6,120, forward strand.
AAGACATCCCGCGCAGGCGTCCTTCCGAAAGGATCCAGTGGAACTGAGACGGAGGACAGTCATACTCGACCACGAGTGACCGCCGATGATGATGATACAGTGTAGATATAAGAAAGAAGACGACAGTATTAAGGGTTAAAAAATATATTAACAAAAGGTACATAAATAGTGGCACATGGCGTGGCAGCAGAGCGGCTCCTGGTAGCTATGCTGAAATCCTCTCTGTCCTTCTCTTTCTCCTTCTCCATTTTTCTCTCTCTCCATTTTTCTCTCTCTCCATTTTTCTCTCTCTCTATTTTTCTCTCTCTCCATTTTTCTCTCTCTCCATTTTTCTCTCTCTCCATTTTTCTCTCTCTCTACTTTTCTCTCTCTCTATTTCTCTCTCTCTTTATTTCTCTCTCTCTTTCTTTCTCTCTCTCTCTCTCTGGGTGAGGAGATAGATCACATTTATAGTGATAGGAGGAGTTCACTCTGAGGTGTGTTTAACCCCACAACAATTGTTCGGAATTGGAAAAATTTAAATTTCTAAGAAAAATGCCAACTATTTTTTAACACATCCAATACACGTCTGAAGAGTGCGCAAATTTATTTCCCTTAAACTAGTCTTCTGTAAGTCTCCCATGAATATCTGTAGTTTTTACAGTCTTAACCCAAGATTGGAATTGTAGTCTGAAGATGAACTTCATTTAGCTCTTATTTAAACCAATGTTTATGACCGCGCTGCTATGTGTCATGCTTTAGTGGTTCAAAGCGTTGATTCAATTTCAAATCTATAAACTGAGCAAATCAAATCCATTTATAAAGTTATGTCTATTATGTGATTTACTTACTAAATTTATATAAACTGAATTATTTGTGAACTTTTCTCTATTTCTTTTCATGTTTGCAAGAGACGAATGTGAACAATTATTAAAGAAAATGATATTTTCTAAATCAAGAAATTTAATATATGCTGAAGTTATTTAAAGTTTTCATTCGTGATAATAATGATTTTCCCCAGAGGATTGATAGATATTACAAGAGGAAACCTTTGTTCATGGACTGTGCAAAATATGGTCTATAGATATAAGAACAAGAACAAAATATGCATTAAGCAAGACTTCCTCTTAAGAAATAGACAATATATATAAAGTGATGAGGTTGCTTAAAATTATAGTTAGAGTGCTCAATATCAGTGATAGAGTGTGTATATTAGTTAAGTGTATACACAGAGTAAACGGGAGTCGGCAACTACCAATTTCTCGCTTATGCATTCATCAGGCCGAAAACTTTTCGGCCTGATGAACGCATAAGCGAGAAACGGATAGTTGCCGACGCTCGTTGACTCCGTGTCTACACCTAACTAATATATAGGTTAGACTTAACTAATATATAGGTTAGACATTGTTTTTATAAATAAATAAAGAGCAGCGACGCTGGAGCATTGGTAAAAGCTCAGGCTCTGAAATCATATTACGCGAGTTCGAATCCGAGTCAAAACCATAACTTTCACCTTTAGCTGTCTCGGGCAGATGGGGCTCGTTAACTCAGGAGGGCATCCCATCTAGGTGAAGGGTAACACAGAATGTAAAAAGCCCAGTTAGGAGCACTTAAAAAGGCCTTGTGCCAAACTTGGGTAGGTGCTCACCAAGTAAATATAATATAGGTTAGACTTTTCTATCTGTGGTGGGGTCATAAATATTATATGCGAAATAAAATAAGTTTAATGTCAGTTTGAAAATTATTTTTAAAACTTTTTATATAACCGATGAATGGAATTCTTTCCTTTTTATAACTTCTAGAAATACTTTCATACAAAATGTACAGGAAATAAAAATAAAGATATATCTATGTATTTCATCGAGACTTTAAAAAATTATCAGAGATTTTTACTTTAACACGTTTATCTATTTGTCGTGTCGATGGAATTGGTGGAAAGATGACACGACACAGACATGGGTAAATAAAATATATATTGGAACCAAAAAAATACAGAATTGTGAATAGCAGAATCATCATCGGCAGTCACTCGTGTTCGAGTATGACTCTCCTCCATTTTGGTGCCTGTGGACCCTTTCTGGAAGACACCTGCGCGTGATGTCTTTTAACGTTGGGAGACTGATGCACCTGCAGTCACCACACGGTACCTTGGAAGAAGAGGACCTGGTTCCAATGGCTTGGAGAGAACCACGACGACTGGCGACTATTGCAGCCTTTGCCCACCTTCATTGCCGTTGTGTCATTGTAGATATCATCCGCCACATCAGCCGTTAAGGTCTTGCACTATTTAACCCATTGCTGGAGGGAAGATTGGGATTCATACCTTTCCCAAGGGTATTAGTCAACATGTGAACGTAGATGAAACAACTTGAATTCGAACCTGAGTAGTACGGTTCCGAAGTCCGATTGTCTATCCACTGAGCCACGTCGACCACTCTAGCAGAATCGATCATCCTCTCAAACTTAGGAAAAATGATCTTACAACCTGATATGCTGATCTTAGTGTCAACGGTTCGCTTAAACAAAAGTCCATTGTATCAGTCCAACCTAAGAAAAATATTGTATAATCATTTACATGTTAGAATAAATTAGTCTATCACTTGAAAATTCATTTTCGTTACGATTATTTAAAAAAGAAATCAATAAATATAGTTAAAGGTTAATCAATATAGACGAGAAGAATAAAAATAATTCTTTAACATTGATTAAAATTATGCACAGATTTTGTGAGCATCTTGTAAAACAGACCCTGATAAATATTCATTCTAGAGGGAGAATTTGTTGATGCATTGATTATGAAGTCTAGAAAATTATTTTTTTTTAACAAAGTTGGAAAAATTAATTAACATTAAAAATGATAAAAGAAAATATGCTTTGTTTTTCAGAATAATTATTTTGATTATTCTTAACAGTTGGATTTTTTTTAGATAAGTTAGCTCTTTTTTATTTTCTATTTTTAGTTATTTATTTATTTTTTTTAATGAGAATGCTAGCGATATTTTTCCTTTGTTTCAAAAAATATTCCGGTTGGGGAAAAAATATCTTCTTTTTTTTCTTTGGCAAACTGAGATATTTCATTGGCAATTTTAGTAAATTATTATTTGGTTTATGAAATTTTGTTTGTTTGTTTGTTTGTTTGTTTGTTTTTTTTTTGTTAAAACCTGCTTCGTACGAATGCAAAATGGACGGGTGTGTTTTCAAAAGTAATGCCAATTATTTTTAATTTTTTTAATTTTACTTTTTAAAAAGCTACGAAAGGAGGAGTACTTCAATTAAAATTAGTGAACTTTTGTGTTTCAGATATTATAGACATAACCAATCTCAGTTAATTGTTGTAATCAATAAACGAGACCGTCCATTCTGTCGTTCGGAATTAGCTTTGCCAGTTAATTTCTTGTCACCACTTCTAGACTCGAACCACCCATCTCCTTACTGTGCTGAAATTCAACTAGATTGGTTTTGTTTAATAGGCAGAGGTGAATGTTGATCGGTTCCTTTTTTCTGTATAGAAGCATTCAATATGCATCTCTACTTTAAATGCACGTCTATGGGAGGCATTGAATCATTCACGGTTTTATATCTGCAGCAAAGTGACGGATCTTTCAGATCATAAATGCATTTGCATATTCCTCATAACAATGCAATTTGTAATCCCATCTGATCTATTTGGGCTCAAATAGAAAATATCAGGGACTTTTAGAATGATTGATGCAATGTACACTTTAAAAAAAAGTTATAAAACCTGAAAAAAATCCTTCATACTCCAACCACCTACCTACAATTAGTTGCAATACGAATAAAGATAAAATTAGTGTACAAAAGCAACGATGGAGCATTGGTAAAAGCTCGGGCTCTGGAATCGTATTAAGCGAGTTCAAAACCCAGTCAAAACCATTACTTTCACTTTAGAAGCCTCGGGCAGATCGGGCTCGTCAACCCGGGAGAGTAACTCATCTAGGTGAAGGGTAACACCGAATGTGAAAAGCCCAGATGAGAGCACGTAAAAATAGCCTTGTGCCAAACTTGGGTTGGTGCTCACCAAGTAAATATAATATTTAGTATACAATTCTTACTAGTAATTAGTGCGTTTGCATATAATTACCTGAGTTTAATTTGATCTTTCTCAAGACAAGTATCCAGAGAAAATAGATGTATTCACGAAATATAAATTTAAAAATACTAATTCGGTATATCTCTATTTTAGAATATAACTCATTTATATTTATATTTCTCTACTTCATAAGATTAATTCAATTCGATGGAAATTCGCTGGTCAATGCCGTATAATATAGATTCTAAAGCTGGATGTATCGTCACCATCGGGAATATCACATATCTTTAGATTGCTCAAATACCCAAATGTATTTCTTATTGTAGAAGTAGATGTTAACTGTGTTAGTCTCTTTCTTTGCATATTTATTCAGGAGCTTTTATTGTTAATGTCTGGCTTGTTTCTATACATATCTACTCTAGTCTTTCTTTGTAATGTCTTTTTTTATGATCCTTTATCTATTCATATAATATGATAACCATGGGCAGTGAAGTTGGAGCAATGGTAAAAAGCTCGGGTTCTGGAATCGTAATACGCAAGTTTAAATCCCAGTCAAAACCATAAAATTCATTATTAGCTACCTCAGGCAAATGGGGCTCGTTAACTCGGGAGAGTAGCTCATCTTGGTTAAGGGTAACACCGAATGTAAAATCTCGGATTAGGGCACGTAAAAATGGCCGTGTGGAAAATTTGGGTTGGGGCCAAACAAGTAAATATAATATAACATGGCAATTATTTTGGGAGTAAAACGGAACATTTCCTTGGAAAAAACCTCTTCGTTTCTTCCAAGAAATAGCCACAATCTCAATCCATATATATTATTTTTTTTTATCTGAGCCTTGCTTTTACATTCTTAAATGCTATTTGTGTGGTCGGAGGAGTGGTTGAAATTTTTATTCTATTGAGTGACTTGGAAGCTTTGGAGCATCGGTTTCCTATAATAAGACTAAATGTATCTGTTGGCTCGTTTAGAAAACTATGAAGGCCATTCGTATAAAATGAAATTTCCTTTCGAAAGGACTGAAAGAACGTTGAAGAGAAAGAAGACGAAGAAATACACAGCAGTGCACCAACAAGTAGTATCGAATTTTTGTTAGTGAATAAAACACAGTCAGCAGAATCTCCCAGCGTACATTTTTTTCCGACTCTAGAACTAGTTATGAAAATATGTTGCTGTAAAATTTTTTTTTTTCATTTTTCTGCCTTATAAAATATTAAGGTTGGAATATGAAATACTATTTAAAATGACTTGGAAAAATATGGTGACTGTATAATGCATGTTTTCCTTTTAACGTGAATTATTAGAATTTAAAGATTGTATGTGTATGATATCTCTATATTATATATTGTCTATAAGTTTATGTTGTCAAACACTGATAAACAAAAATCTTATATCTATTAAATATGTTTTTTTAAATATTTTCATTGCTATTGTTGCCAATTGCTTACCTCATCCGGTCAGGCATTTTAAAAGAATATTTCGTATTTAAACTGCATATTTTATCATACTAAAAATAGACACCAGCGTAATGCAGAGAATTCTATTTAGATTAACTCTACTTTATTCTGAAACCATGTACTGGTATATTGAAGTAACTGTTAGATAAAACATTAAGAACGCTCCATATCAGTGCAAGACAGATGGCACAGTAGGACACTCATTTTTTAAGTAAAAACTTAAATTTCTCCACTAAGCCAGATGGAACAACATACGGAAAAGTAAGACCTCCCTGGTTATCAGCAATTGTTTCATGTAAGCTTTGAGATTTTGCTTATGTCGTGTGGACGAACATACGAAAAAGTAAAATCTCCATAGTTAACATCGAATGTTTTAATGTAAGCCTTGAGGTTTCGCTAGTGTCGTGTATTGTGTTTTGCTGTCTAAATTGCACGACAAATAATCTGGATAATCGCATCGACAATGCAAGCAGTTTTTTAAATTGTAATTTTAGGCAAATCGTCATATTTTAATTCAATTATATTACAAACAATCAGAAACTGCTGAATTTTGATTCAACAAAACTTAATAGATTTGAATCGTGTCAAACCTTTAGTGGGCAAATAGGAAATTACTTCACTTTAATGATAGCCAAGTAATAGATTATTAAACAATGGTTTACAGCTTTTAAAGTATATTAAAGCTGTTAAAGCCCAAATGTAAATGATTAGACAAATAAGATTTCCGCGTAAATTCAGTTTAGGAGAAAATTAAGTTGGTCAATTGGCTCTAAAATTAGAATATGGGAGAAGATTAACATAATTACTATATGTAAACTAATGGGAACTACTCTATAAATCTTTGTTTTAAGACTCATACAGGCAACCGTCGTTAAAAATCGGAAAGCCTTTCTGCAAGAGAATTTGTAAATCATAAAGAAATAATATGCCTTAGATTTTAATTTTCAAATGTGGACTCGAAGACGAAAGTGATTGTGTATTACACGGTACAAATTTTGCAGAATTTTAGTCTATTTAATGCATTTGAAAATCAAACTGTTTTCCCCGTCAAAAGACAAAATACAATCTCAACAGATCATATCAACATAGAACATAACACAATTGATATGTGAAAAAAACAAATTGAGGAAGTCTTCTCTGATACACTTAATTACAAAAAGAACAAAATAAATATTATCAAAGAGAATAAAAATCAAAACCATCCCTCATTTGTCTTGGGGTGGGCAAGAGAGTGAAACACACTGAGCATTTTGTTTGGGTTGGACATTGCCACGTGAAGGCCACATATTATCACTTGAAATATATCTCAGGGAGTAGGCTACGTATTCTTTATTTAACAAAACACACCTTGCCACGTGCTTGACGGTCATCTAAAGACACACACACATACACAAACACACACACTCATAAAGGCACACATACACACAGAGATATATATATATATATATAAACACACACACACACAGATAAACATATATTGAAAGTAGATGAATAAATAGAGAAAAAAATTCGAAGTATAAAATTTATTATAGTTTTCTTATTTTATTTTTGAGATGAAGCGTTGTATTGAGGTATTAACTTTAATATTCGGACTTTTATCCTCATCTTAGTAGGTATTTTTGATGTGACTACACTACGTTTCGGCCTAGTTTCCCTCAGGCCTTCTTCAGGTGTTTCTTAACCGTAACTCCAGTTAGATGGGACAACTTCGATTCGAACCCGCCTAGTACGGTTCCGAAGTCCGATTTTTTATCCACTGGGCCACGTTGACTACCTTAGTTAGAAATAGATGGACATAGAATTATTCTATGAATAAAACTGGAGTCTCCACAGTTCTCTTGGTCCAAAACACACTTCTTTTGCAATGCTTCGATCGATTTATAAATATGAAAAACAATATATGATATTTACTTGGTGAGCACCCCCAAGTTTGGCACAAGACCATTTTTACGTGCTCTTACCCGGGCTTTATATA
>JAUZSX010296333.1:0-13581 GCA_034780655.1 Idiosepius hallami
CACCAACCCAAGTTTGGCACAAGGCCATTTTACGTGCTCTTATCCGGGCTTTTTACATTCAGTGTTACCCTTCACCTAGATGAGCTGCTCTCCCGAGTTATTGAGCCCCATCTGCCCGAGACAGCTAAAGGTGAATGTAATGGCTTTGACTGGTATTTGAATTCGTGTAACACTATTTCAGAGCCCGAGCTTTTACCAATGCTCCACCGCCGCTGTTTTCCTATATAACAGAGTTCCTTAAATTATTGTACTGATTAGCATTCACTGACATCTGTTAAAAATTTACCAAGTTGATGTCAGCATAGTTAGGAGTTGGGTTCATTGATTTCAGATTGGCAATAGATATGCCTACCAAGTGCACTTTAGACGCAAAAATAGACCACCTTGTTTATTGCTGGTAATGGTGATTTACTATGAAGACAAATACATTTTAGCAAACAAAAAGTCACTCATTTTAATAGTACTTCTCCTGTCTGTGTAGCTCTTTAACTTTTTGAGTTAACAGTTGAAAAATAGGAGGCGTGACCACCCTCATACATCCTAAAAATAAATGCAATGGTTTGTTTGAGATTTGAATGTGAGTAATAGAATAGGAATCCACTGTCCAAAGCATTACCCAATCTTCCACCTTAACTCTTATAAAAATGTAATACTATTTTTTTCCTTTTTTTCAGTATCTTATCTTTACTCAAATTAAGATGCTCATGACTGTAATACCTTAAAATAGATTAATTGCAAAATAAAAGATTCATTCTTTCTATTCATTCTATTTTTGTTGGTTTTTTTTAAATTTTTTTTTTTTTGTTTTTTTTTTTTTTTTTTTTTTTTTTTTTTTCATAGAAAACTTATCTTTGTATTTGTCTGAAAACACAGTTGCTTTTGTGTCATTTTATGACATTCATGAGAAAATTATTTATTATTATGATAGGGATGAGAAAATTATAATCCATTTTTGTAAAATTATCAAATATCAAATAGTGCCTTCGTTCTTTTATAGATTATTTAAAATCTACTTAATTTTTATATGATTGAAAACCTGTAGATTTTAATACAAACACTATCTTGTAATTTGAATGTTTCCAGCTAAACATGTAACACATTTCTTATTTTTATTTGTATATTCATTTTTGCAGACTGTTGTCCTCATCCTGATAGTTTTTGTTTCCCTATGTTTTGGCCAACTAATTCCCTGGCCTTCTTACGTACGATTGAAACCACTATCTTCAGACAATGCTTACCCGGAAGCGTAGAGACTCAATGCTTCTATCTGCTTTGCCAGTAATTGCTGTGGATATCGTTAATAGATTCAAAATTCATATCTGGTCACGGATACCACCTGATGAAGGACAGAGGATTAGTAGACTGAAACGTAGTGAAACAACAACTGTTTGAAAAAAATGGATACACAAAAAAATCCTCATTTCAAAAGATTCCACCAAAAATAAATGATTGCCTTTGTTGTTAATTACATTGTCTTTAGAAACTTAAATTAATTCTAGATCTTAGTCTATTCATTAGTTTTTGTCTCAGTTTAGTCTAAAAAGGTTGATATGCTATAAAGTAAATCAATCAATCCCTCAGTTCAAAGTCATTGAAATAGATCTATTCTATAGTCTGAAAGGTGTTTTGAAGCTTATTATCAAGGAACCCAAGGAATAATGTTGAAAAAAAAGTTTAATGACAAAACAAAAGAGTAATGCTGGGTCAGTGAATGTGTTTTGTATTGTTGTCATTATTTATAATTTTATTGCTGTATTATTTGATTTTTTCTTCTAACTTATTGTAATTTACATCTGTCCAACTAGTAATAATTATTTCAATAACATTTTGGTTTTGTAAACTAAAATGTTATAATTTATATGGAGGAATTAATTTTTTTATGGCATTTTAAACTCTTCCTGTTGTTTAAGAACCATAACATTTTTATTCTTGACTTTTTAATTAATTAGTTTTATGTTATTCCCAGGGAGAATGAAGCCACGGCAAAGATTTGCTTGCCAAATGCATGGACCCTCAGCCTCTAACTCACTATTTTTTTTTATTTTTATTGGAATAGCTTTGTTAAATTATATATAGTTTTGCTATAAAAAAAATTAGGACTGACTGATTGATTTGATCTGGCTTCTCTGACTGCCTTTCTACTTTAAATAGAGGCAAAATTGGAGTGTTGCATTAAATAGCTTTTTAGCTCCATAGCTGCTCAAACACAAAGTTCCTGTTCTCAAAGATCACATGCTGCCACTCCTGATAAAAAAAAGGAACATGTTTGCGAGAATAATGTTTTTTTCTTCATTTTTTAAACTGTATATACTTTTCTTGTGAATTTTTTTTTATCATTAATCCTAAGTTGACCATAAAGGTTATGATATTATTATGTAAAACACTAACTAGCCAACTGTTGTGTCCCTAAAAACGGGTTCACAATTATGAAGAATAAGAATTCAATTATCATAAATGCGGCTAGGCTCTGTATGCATTCTCTCTTCCAGATGCCCAAATATCTGGCTTACATAATGTTGGGCAAGTTCATTTTGTGTCATAAATAGGAGTGTTAACTACCCCAGAACACCAACCAATTTTGTTAATATGAAAATTTTAGTCAATGTCTATTAAAGGCTTTTCCCCAGAATTTTAGTTTTTATATTTTCTTTGCATTCTCTAAGTTGTTATTTTTTTTAATTTGATATTTTTGATTGCCAGAAGAATTTTTGATCGGTTTAATGACATTATTTTAAACAATTTTTTTTTCTTTTATTTTTCAGAACATCATTCATATGGATATAACGGTAAGTTTTTTTGTTTTTTTTTAATGAGTACAATGCTTAAATCATATTTACCAGAAGAATGTCACAATAATATTTTCACTAAATGATGTGACCTTAGATAGGAATGATAGTAAACTACTAAGATCTCATAAACATCTTTTTTTAATGTGACTACATTCTATGGGGTTTATTTATTGTTGTTTAACTTGCAGAATTGTCTGGTTCACTTAAGAGTTTTATTTGTTAGATCTTAATTGCTGAAAAATCGTCTGCATTAGTGAATTATTTATATTCCTTGAAAATGTTTTGTTTTACCTTTTAAAAATATTTACACTTTACTTAATGAAAACTTATTTGTATTATATATTATATTATCTTTATTTTTTTATCAACATAATTTTCTAGAAATTTTTCTTTATTTACTTAGTCATTTTTACCTTCAAATTCAATTGTTTTAAATATGGACCATCTAAAAAATTAAGAGTATGCCTGACTTTTAATATAGTATATTGTAAAAAAACTCACTTAAAATCAGGAAATTATTGGACTATTATAAAATTTTTGCCTTTTATTAACTGAATAAGGAATTTTGTTATGGTTTATTATTATTTTATATTTTTAACTTAAGAAACAAAAATGAATATTTATACCAATCAAAGAAATTATTATGTCCCTCTTAAGGCCGGTTTCCTGTAATGATTTTAAAAAAGTTATACAATTTAATGGTTTTAAATTAAAAATTGTATTTTCTCTGTTTAATGATTAGGCGTTTTTTATTGTTGGATACTTTGGTAGAGAACTGGTGAGCAATGCCGAGATTTTGCTTACTAGGCTCTTTATCCAAGCATGTCATTTTCAATCTATATTCATATTTTCACATTCATTTCTCAAGTAATCCTTTTAGAAAAGGTAGGAATACACCATTTCCTCTCTTAATCCATTTGCATAAATTGATATAAGCCAAGCTAAGGTCAACTCCATTTATAACTAGCATCCAGTCACTAGGGTGGTCTGATGCTTACTTAATGCTAAAAGAATTTGATTTAAGAACCAGCCTCATGAGTCTTTAGGTTTGGAAGAGAACATTTCTTAAAATATGATCTGTGGGTACATGCTGAGTTTTATTATAATTAATAAAAAGCTCTTTTACTTCTATGTAGACATGAACAAAAAAATAGGACAAGATATTATTTTTATGATTTAGCATAGAAAACACCACATTAAAGACATTACAAGAGATTTAGTGAACAAATAAGTAAATTATAGTGGAGAAAAAGACGTATTTCTATCAGTAGCAAAGAATCAAAATTTCATTAAACATTTTAAAAGTAATCAATTATTTAAAACACTGTTGTTCTATTTACTCTGTACAACTTCCATAGTTTTTCTTTATTAGAAACTATTTTCTCCGATAATAAACTAGAAATGATGGTCTGAATAGGATTAAATTGGGATATTTTAAGTCCTGCAATTATTTGAGGAGCCAATTTGCCATTGTTTTATGTTGTAAACTGGACATTTGTCCTGTTCATTTTCTATTTTAGCAATCGTTTGGATGGGCCAAACCAAAACATGAACTGAAGTATCTGCCAAATAGTTTATTGAATGACTTTGTATCTGGTTTTGTATCTTCCTTAAGGAACAGATTCCACAGAGGATCTTTTCTTTACAGAATAGTGACGAGCGATGAAAAGTGGATGCTCTACTATAATATTCAGAAGAAAAGAGAATGGCTTGTTTCTAATAAAAAGGAAGAAGCAGCCCCTAAACCAGGATTGCATCCTGATAAAGTGATGCTTTGTGTTTGGTGGATTGGAAGGTCGCAGTCTTTCAAGTGTTGCAATCAAATGAAACACTCAAATTTCAATAACTATTATCAAATAAATATTAAACAATAAACTAGAGCATAATAATAATAGTATTAAAATTAATTGACTTAGTTGTAAAACAAAGACTCTAAAATGTCAGGTTAAAATAAGACAGAACTTTGTCTTGCAGGCCTTTCTTTGTCAGTCGTGTCTGATCATGAATGACTCTTGCAGGCCTAGCCATTCTGTTCAACGTTTACAAAGTCTTGTTAATAATGTGAATTCCTCAAGGGGACATACTGACTAAGCCGAGGCATTTCCTACTGTAGCTGAGAAGGTCTACATAAGCCTTACCGTCTCTGCCACATATGTAGGAAGTGGATGAATGAGCAATCTTACTTGCTTTTGCCTTTTCTTTTTGCATGCTTATCAGTGCTATTCATTTTGTTTCCCCAACGGGAAGTTGGTGTTTGAGGGTTTTCCATGCCTTCCTGTCAGAAGCAAGCCTTTCCCAAAAAGACTGATCAATGTCAAGAGCCTCCTTGTATCTCTTGCAGACATTCCTGTATCTTAGAAGTGGCTGCCTTTGGTCTTTCTTCCTCTTCCTTTTTTTTTTAAACTGTATATAAAGGAAATCCTTGGGAATTCTACCATCATCTTTCCTGTAAACACGATTAAGCAATCTCAGAGGTGTTGCCCTAGTAGTGTATACTTAGATTTCGGCACACTTATTTAAAATTCCTCAACATTTGTCTTTGAGACTAAGAATACCCCCATTAAAGGAATTGAAAAAAAATCAGCTTCTAGGAAGAATTGTCCAATTACATGAAATTTTGCATGTTAAAGTCTACCATTAAAGCAATTATTCAAAAGTTTCATGACTATAGAACCCCAAACTACTTTGTTTTGTAGGTATTCAGACCTGGGGAAACAACTGCAATTTGGTTTTCAGCCTGAAAAATAGCTGCCAATGGGTCAAATTGAACCCCTTAGAAAAGCTTGACAATATTGCTAGTGGAATATAAAACAGGTTTATTCTGTGTCTATTCATACAAAGAATATATTATTATCAGATCCTGATTAAGAAAAACAGTAACATTCATGAAAACAAAAATGGTTTCTTATCTGAGTTTTACAGTAGCCTATTCTTCTATTGATAGTTGCTCTCCTTTTTGAATAAATGCTTGAATTGAGAAGAGTGATTTTTATAAATGCTGAAGTTAGATTGTGTTTAGGTTTTTGAATGTATGGAGTACTGGATAGAGGTATCCAGTTTTAAAAGTTCCTAGTGAATCTGAAGGTGGTAGGTTCTGTCTTAACTACTGACAGGATAAGAATTCTTAACATAAATTACAACTTGTACTTGGCTATGAATAATCAAATATTTACTTATGGATTAAATAAAGATTTTATTTAGAAGTTCTATAAATTTTTAATTTTTCAATATAAAAGGTCTCTTAGTAAAGATAGGGGGTTAGAAGGCACATTAAAGTAAATGTTACGAACATAATAAAAAGATGATAACAGTTTAAAAAAAAAGATTTTAAAAGAATTTGTTTTCAGACAATCCAACAAATTAAGGAATTTTGTGTATTTAACAATAAAGATGAAAAGTCATTAAGAAATTCTTGTTAAGACAAATTAAGGCTCATTAAACTAAAATTTTAATGAATAAAAGACTTGGCTTTGATTACTTAGATTATCTGATTATTTGAAAATGAATGAGTTTGGTTATTAACCCTTTTGAACTTAAAGGGACGATATATCGACCCTAGTAACCAAAGGCAAAAAAAGACATACTGACATTTCAATAGCTCTGATTGACTACTTAGTAATATTGCCAAGTCATGGTCCAAAGGTGGAAGTTGAAATATTGTTGTGTGTTTATCTTGTTTTGCCTTAAGTCGCCAGGGCCCCATTATATTAGTTCTTTAGGGTTTAAAGGGTTAAAAGATATTGTTTCATGATTAAAAACAAACTGGTAAACTGTTAAATATCTTCTATCAATTCTGCTTGATTTTATTGAGGCTAAATTTGGATTTCTTAATTGAATAGCATATTACTGTCATAAGTATATCCTTTCATCATAATAATTTTTATTTAAAAGAAAATTTTTCACTAACAACTTGATGGCCAATTTTGTTAAAATTTTCCTTGTTTATTGCCTTATTTAACAATACTTTGTCACCAATTTACAATATAACTTCCCTTTGCCAATTAAATGCTATTGAATGATGGAAGACATTTTCAAATGTTTTCAATACATTTTATTTTCTGTTCTGAAATTGTTCCGTCAGCTGAATATGACCTGCTACCCTTTATGTAGAATTAAAAATGTCAGACTTGTACTTTTTTTTAAGTTCAAGGTTACAAAAATTGTAGTGAACATTATAAGTGAAGATATTAAATAAAATCTTGAGAAATAAAGAATTAAATAATTTGTGTAATAGGTCAAAGATTTAGTTTTTTTAAAATCTTTTTGCCTCTTAACCAGCAGGTTTTCTGATAGAAAATCTTTCATTTTGAGCTGAATTTAAGAAAAATATTGTATATTATATGATATTTACTTGGTGAGCACCAACCCAAGTTTGGCACAAGGCCATTTTTACGTGCTCTTACCCGGGCTTTATATATTCGGTGTTACCCTTCACCTAGATGAACTGCTCTCCGGAGCTAACGAGCCCCATTTGCCCGAGGCTGCTAAAGTGAAAGTAATGGATTTGACTAGGATTTGAACTCGCGTAACACGATCTCACAGCCCGAGCTTTTACCAATGCTCCACCGTCGCTGCCCATATTGTATATAATTGATCCTGATTAAGAAAGAGCAAGAGTATTTGTCTTGTGCTATTTGAAGGATTAATTTTTGATGAGATATCTCCCCTTTATTTACAGAATACTATTTGCTTAAAGTTGATTTGAATAGTTGTTGCTGATTAATAGATTTATAAAAAGTCATATATAAAAAATTTTGATCACCCCAGAATTGACTTGGTGAAAATATTTCAAAATTTAGATTCAAGGGTCATCCCAAAAGTAGGGACATCTATTTTTAAAAGAGTTTTGTTAAGTTGAAGAGCTTAGAGAATGAGAGTTGTACTATCGAAACAAGCTACCTTTTGTACTCCAGAATTCATTGTTCTACATGGTCAACACCAATCTCTATGTACTTTTGCCAGTGATGAACAAGGGAGTCACTTTTTACATATGGAGCCTGCTTTACAGTGTGATTCCAAAAGTAATGCTATCTATTTTTAAAAAGTTTTTTTTTTTAATTAAAGAGCTAAGAAGACTGGAGTGGCATCATAAAAACAAGTGAACTTTTGTGCTTCGGAATTGTTCTAAATATCACTTTACATATAATTCATAACCATAGATTTATTTAACTCAAAATCATAGACATTTGCATAACTTGAATAAATCTGTCTTGGCTTAATTGTTCTAGATAGAATAGAAGGGAGAGTTGGCTAACTGTTAACACGCAGGGTGTAAGAATCATAATGGTTAAATGATTTCATGGAGATAAATATTTCAGTTTGAAAGCTCAGGCCATTAGGGTGCAATCTCTATTTGTTAGCAGCATATTAGCGCATTGAACAAGCTAATTAGTACTTTGAGTAATTTCACTGCAAAATCACTTGGATGTCTGTGTTAATAAATCACTTAAGTATTGTTTATCATCAATCATTCTCAGTTGGTTTCAGAATACTTTCCCTCTTATTCATGACAACAAAAATGGAAAAGTCATCTCTTAGAGAAATATTAGTGATAAAAGAAATAACATAACAACTTGATTTTATTATTCTAGGATTTTCTGAATTGATGGTTATTTTTGTTAAGGTGTCTGGTATAATAAAGAGGGAATTCACTTTTAACTCGAAATTCACTTTTAACTTGAAATTCATTTTTCACTTGAGTTGACTTTTAATTGTTACTGTTAATTGTTTCATGAAAAATGAATCACTAAGGGTACTTGAAGTTGCCTGGATCTTTTTTTTACACTTTGATATCTATTTCAAGATTTTCAGTGACACTCACCCTACAGAACCTGATTAAATGTAAATAACTTATATATGTGTGTGAGTGTGTATGTGAGTTTTGCTTAGATTTCCAAATCTGGTGTATAGCTGCTGATAATTTGGGAAGAAATGTCATTTCTAATCATTCACCTAAAGTTTTAATTTCATTCAAATTAGAACGGAAAAATCTGTGTTCAGTAATTATATTTGGAAATTCTTTGAGATGAGGCTTCAAAATCTATGTATTAGTTTTTTTCAGAATGTTGTCCTCATCTTTAATTGTTTTTCGTACACCGGCCAACCTATCCTTTGACTTTTGCTAGCATTCCTATCAAAGGTTGTGGTTAATCACCTGACGAAGGTCAGAGGATAAGTTGGCTGAAACATGGTGTAGGGACAATAGATGAGGACAATAGTCCGAAAGAAATTAAAACAGATCTGTGTCCAGGTTATGAATTTGAAGACATTTATGATCAAGACGAAAGTTAATTATTTAAACACCCTTGAAATTATATAATTTGAATATATATGGTTATTGGCTCTCTCTCCAAAACTGAATTATTTAATGAACTTGTAACCTGACTTCCACTCCTTTTTAAAAAAAAAATATTTTGGAAAAACTAAAAGATAAACAAATAAAAAAACAAAATACAAGTAATCTTGATTTCATTTGAAGCCACTATTCAATTTGAAATTTCACTTATATATTTAACATACCAAAATAAAATGTTCATGGAGAGTTGCTGTGTGTTGAAGTAAATGCATTTTAAGCAATGACACTCTTTCCTTTAACAAATTTTTTTACTCATTATCTTTTTTTCTTTAAAAGCAAGTTGTATTTGTTTAAATGATATTTCAATTCAGAATGTTTTATTTAATAGTGAATTTTTCATCCTGTCAATTTTACAATCCCAATTCTGTTTTCTTAGTCTTGTTTGCATTACTTATAAAATTCCTTTGCAACCAATCAACTGGATACCCGTTTGCAGAATTCCTAATGAGACTAAAAATTATTCCGGCTTTATTTCATTATTTTCTCCATAATCAAACTGTTTACCAATTATTTTCAGAATTCTGCATAATCCAATTCAATTCCTAATTGAATTAACCATTATCATCATCATGAATTACTGTGTGATATTATTATTATTACTAATCATCACCACTATTATTAATATTAATAAACTGTTTGCATTTTTTAGAGTCTTGTTATACCATGTGAAATATTCACTTTAATGATATTAAGAACTGTACAATTTAATCATTAAAAGATAGTGGTCACTTGGCTATCAAATATTTTAAGATTTCTAAGATACTGTTTCTTGGCTAATATTTTTGACTATGGATTAAAAGCTGGAAATTTCAATTACTTGCCAGTTTTCATACTTTATTTTGAAACATTTAGAAAAATATGATTAAAGAATAGTAATGTTCTTTAGACTAGAATAGTGTAATTTATTTGCAATAAGACATGAAGATAAGAAGAATAAAGATGAGGACAATAGTAAGCAAATTTGATATGTAGAATAGTGTAATTAGATTTTAATTAACTTCTATGAATAAAACTAATTGAATCCACAAACCACTCTAATTACAAATTTATTTATTAAACATTAAATTTATAAGTAGCCATTTTTGATTAGTTTTTTTTGTAAGACTAATAAATTGTAGCGAAAACACATTTAGGAAAAATACATTTTGATAATGTCTATCTTTAGTTTTTAGATAGAAATTATTATAGCTAATAATATAAATGCTTTACCAATTACTTTTAAGAAAGATTTTTGAATTCACTTTCTTGTGCTAAAAGATAAATTAAATTTTTCTTTTCATATGGAATAATCTGTTCTCCACACCCAATGTAAATGATTATTTTGATTGCCATTAAAGCTATAAATTGCTAAGCTAAGGAAATATTTTCAAGTTGTTATCTATTATGGCTTGAAACTATTTCACTCTGTTGGACATTTTATAAATATTTAATTATAAAATCTGTTCAATAGATTTCTGATGTCTGTGAAATGCCTCTATTATTGTTTCATTTGTGTGTTAGATTGTGCATTGTTTGATATTCATTATTAACTTTATGGATGCTTTTTTGGTATAAGTAGGTTTGTATATTGAATTTTGTTAGCAGAGCACTTACAATCTTTCATTCTCTTTTTATTTCAACAAATGAATTTATTATATATTATATCACTTCTATATCTAATATTACTAAATGTTTCAAATAATAATATTATTTACATAAAATATGATTATCAAGTGTTGCAAATGTAATGCTTCTACTTCTCTATTCTAATTCTTAACAATATGGACTTTCTATTTCTGTGCTCTTGAATTCTGTAATCAACTATTCTGATGCCCATTCTGTTGCATACTCATGTTTAGTAATAATCTTGGGAAAGGTATATATTCCTAATTAATTATTTCTACACTGTTGTACAAATAGTATTAATCTAGTTAGACTAGTGCGCTGACAGAGTAGCTTCTTATCTAGCAGACGGTTGACTCTATAGAAACCAGATATAAGCTTTGGCCTTCTGGACCTATAGCATCTGGAGATGATATTTATTATGGGTTTCTGTTTGGAAAAAAAAGTTCAGTTACATTAGTCATTTACATTCTTGGTATTTTCTTTCCTTGAATGTTGCCCTTAAAAACAAATAAAAAAACAAACATTTGCTGTGTAAATATCCATCTATCTATCTATCTATCTATCTATCTATCTATCTAACTATAGCTTTCCATTTGTTAGATTTGTTATTTGAAATTTAATACAATTCATATAATGGTCACATTAAATCATTCAGATCCCTTTATTTGAAATATTTCTTTTTTTTTTTTTTAGTCTAGGAATCTTTACTAACCTTTTTTGTTACCATTTTGGAATCAACAGTCCTGAAATGAAATAAAAAAAACAAGCAAAACAAAACAAAAAAAAAGAAAAGAAAACGAAAACTTGAAAATTCATGAAAGCAAATATCCAGTAGAATTGACAATAATATTGAATTCCCTATCATAAAAAAACTTATTTTGTATAAAATTTCCAAAATCATAGAAAAAATTATATGAAATGAATTCAGAAATTCAAAATAATAGAATAGTATAATTCAACATATTATAAAGCATTAAAACAGTATGGAAATAGTTGCAAAATAAATATTTTGGTCAGTTTTTTTTAAAGCATACAGTATATGTTCTTTACCTATTTTATTTAAACAAATTTTCAGTAAGTGATGGTCTTAGGTATTATTTATTCAAAAAAAGGTAGGAAATTTATTTTGTGAAAAATGAAAAAAAATTTGGTATACAAATATTTAAAATGAGATGTTTCTTTTTATAATAACATTGTAACTATGCTGTTATATATATAAAAAAGAAAAAGTCAAACTACAAACCATTTCTAAAACCAAAATAATTTATATTTTGAATATTTTTTGTTTATATTTTCCTCTATAAATTTTTTCCCTATTATAATTTTAACCGATACATATCATTATCTATTTGTTTTCTTCTTGGAGAAACTTAAGGATTTAAGTTTTCTTAGTTGGTTACCTTAATATTGATTAAGAAAATAGTTAATACTGTATTTAAAAGTCCAGATCACATCAAGAGCAGAAAATCTAGCCAAAGGAATGTTTTATGCTGTAACTTTTTCACTCATGAATATGATAGTTTTTCTTTTTCCGAACAATTAATCTCATAAGTTTCTAAGTTTCATAAAGCTTTATATAATAGAAAAATGGTCAAGTGCATTGGAGACACCGATTCCAGCTAGATCACCAAAGTTAAGCAACGTAGCGCCTGTTCAGTACTAAGATGGGTGACCACTTAGGAATGTCACATACTGTACCAGGCCGGTTGGCAGTTTGTGATATGATCAAATGCATTAAGCATTCAAACTGAAGGGCCTTTCCACTCCCCAACCCTCTTACACTGACCGACCATTCTAAGGAAACGGATTCATTAGGGTTAACCCCTAGGGTGATAACTGGGAGTGTCAGTCTGAGATAGCAAAAAACTCTATAAGAACAGGAATACTTATCTAAGCCCAATGGATAAGAAGAGATCTTCCTGCTCAACAACAACAACAATGAAAAAAATAAAGACACCAGTTTTCCTCTGAAAAAAAAAATGTGTATATTAGTTATTTGTTAGTTTTTAGTTACACTACTATAATTTTACTCTTGATTTCTCTGTTATGCACAAAAATATGGAACATATATTACACCTTCAAAACTTTCCTGAGCCCGGATAATCATCTAGAACTTAACTCCGATTCAATTGCTCACAATGTATCCCTTTGTCCGATCAGAGTGCCATTCCTTTAAATTCAACATCAAGAAAGAGATAAATAGAATGAAGTGTTATAGAGAGAATCATCATCATCATTATCATCAACCATTACATCCAATGGTGTGTGTAGGGCAGCAACAAGGTCTCTTCACCCCTGCCTATCCTGAGCCATCCTAGTCAGTGTACTCCAAGAATGCTGCATAGCTTCCATCTCACTTTCCACTGTTTGTCTCCTGGTTGTTCTCAGCCTTCCTTTCTTCCTTTTGCCATCTAGGGTCCAGTGTAGCATTGTTCTAGTGTTGAATTGTATGTTTTCCCTGGAGGACATTCTTGATCCACCTCCATAACTGTTTCTCAATGATTGGACCCATATGCTCTAGTTGGAATCTCCTTAGTAGATATCCACTGGATATCTTCTAGGGCTATAGTATACTCAATATTCCTTGAAGGCAGGTGGTGTGGAGGATGTGAAGGTTAAAAAAATATAAGTTGTTTGTTGATACTTTCTGTCTTTACACCTAAGTACATTGTTTTTCATTCTTCCTGACCTCATCTGGGAACTCAGATGACCCAGACAGGTCATATACCTGACTGTCCCAGAATGCCTCTCCCTCTCTCTCTCTCTCTCTCTCTCTCTTCCTCTCTCTCTCTCTTCCTCTCTCTCTCTTCCTCTCTCTCTCTCTTCCTCTCT
>JAUZSX010296353.1:0-13579 GCA_034780655.1 Idiosepius hallami
GGGAGTTCAAATCCCAGTCAAAACCATTACTTTCATTTTAGCAGCCTCAGGCAGATGGGGCTCGTCTACTCGAGAGAGAAGCTCATCTAGGTGAAGGGTAACACCGAATGTAAAAGCCCGGGTAACAATACGTAAAACTGGCCTTGTGTCACACTTGGGTTGTTGCTCACCAAGTAAATATAATATAGAGATAGTACTGTTGAAGATTTGTGTATATTGGCTTGCCCGAGAAAGGACTTAAGTTAGAGATATTTATATAACCATTTGAATCCGGCCCTACAAAATAACCAAGTAGTCGTTATATTAGAGGAACATATTAAAGCAAAAGTATTGGTGTGTTTTCTTTTGCCTTGTGTGTTCAGGGCCGATATATCAACGTCTTAGAATCCAAAGGATTAAAAATTTGAAGCTTGTGAAGAGGTTTGTGCATTCATAATTATAATGACAACAAAGCATAATGATATGTCAAACAAACTTTCCATTAACTTTCCACTAAAGGGCCGATATATCAGCCCCGAGAACATAAGGTAAAATAAGACACACCAATAGTATGGCACTAATCTTTTCCTCTAATATGATAAGTCTGATCGTATGGCTAAATGAATCAACATCTAAACAAAGTATAGCTGAAGGGCCTGAGTTAGACTGGCCTTCATGCCGTGCCATGTTGTCACAGCCCTAGTAATTAATGACCTTTAACTTTGGATTATGCTTACTAAATAAACTAAAAACCTTTATCCCCACAAAGACAGCCCAAAATATCTAAGACTAAAAAATAATACACAAACGAATTCACTAACAAAACCAGACGAAAAACAAAATTTGGAATAGCAAGTCTACATAATTGCTAACAAGCACAAATCACAAGGAGCTACGCATTTATTCTATAAAAGATAAAATTAATATTGAAATCATTATTTTTAAAAAAGCCCTAAAACTTTTCAAAGAAATTTACAATCAGGAATCTTATACTTAAAAAATGATGTTCTATTTTTTAAAATTAGAACATAACTAACACCTATTAACCCTTTGAAACTTAAAGGGCCTATGTATCGGCCCTGAAAGTCACACTAATATTTCAGCCCTGATATGTTTTTTTTTTATGCTGATTGATTCGTTTGTTTATTTTACCTGTATATCATCTTTTTGGAATTATTATTCATAATGGGGTTGTATGTTTTTGCCTTTTTTTTTGTTTTTTTTTTCGTTCATTATTTCTAATTTTATTTTTACAAATGTCATTATTTCTAATTTAATTTTTACAAATGTTAATATGAAGATCGTTGTTTAACCCTTTTGAACCTAACACATCAAAATTATTAACTAATCACTCAAAGCCGTTCTATTAGAAGAACATATCAAGGCTGAAATATTAGAGTGACTTCCAGGGCCGATATATAGGCTCTGTAAGGTTCAAAGGATTAATAGTTGTTAGTTATGCAATATTTTAGCCAAAATTGTTTAGTTCTTCATATGAAAATATTAATAGATATTTTCTAAAATACGTTTTGACTAGTTATTTTATTTGTATATTTGTGATTTATGTTGGTTCATATAAGTTCCAAGTTATAATTACCAGTAAATTACTTAGCATAATGCAGAGATTTTAAAGAGTACTTAACATAGAACGTTAGAACAATGTTTAATTTTAAGAAATAAAAACAGTCTAAGATTATAAATTGAAATGTTTTGTTTACGTTTTATTAAAAGCTTCTGGGCTTAGCATTAGAGTGTCATATGATATCTAAAGAAGACCATAGGGCAAATGGACTGATTCGCAAATGTCAAAAATATTTAAGATAATATTGATATCGTTCCTCAATGAATATTTTCGAAAATTAATTCAAAGCAGTAGCCATTGTTATTATCTATTTATATATAAGGATTGTTAGAAATATATTGCCACTTATTTGTTAAAGTTATTGTTTAAAAAAAAAACGAGAGATACAATGACGCGATTGATGCCGTTAAAAAGTGACCTATTGTGCTCCAGAAGTTATTTTTCACGATTCACAATTAAATTTTTGCAACAATGAACGAGACTATTCATTTTCACGTCCGTAGAATACGTATTTTAACGAGAAAGAGTCGCTAGCCCTATGCTCAACGACAAGCCTGATAGGACCTTTTTTGGGCATTGAAATCAGTGTTGCACTTCACCTAAATGAGCTACTTTTCTGAGTTAACGAGCCCCATCTGCCGGATGCAGGTAAAGGTAGATAGAATGATTTTCGACTCGGATTTGAACTAGCGTAATAATATTACATTTACCAATGCTATACCCCGCCGTCTACGACTAAAATGGACAATATTTGCCAACTCTGGCACAAAATATAAATTTTAAGTTTTGAGGGTTGGTTACAGTAATATTTTGCAAATAAAGCAGAAACTAAAACTGTTTATGCATATAAAGTAAAACATAAAAACTGTTTGAAATCAAGAAATAAATAAGTATTTTGTTTTAAAATTTATTGCAAAATCTACAAAAAAATCAATTTTGGAATACCCTGTATTTTTTTGTTAAATTCAGGAATAACTTTAAGATTATTTCTGATTGGCGAAAAAATCGAGGGAATTTATGATTTTGTTTTTTGTTTACAATTTTTGTTGTTGTTATTGTTGTGTTTGTTTTTGGAAATATTTAAAAGATTATAGCGAAAGTTTTTTTTTTTGTTTTATTTTATTTTATTTTTCATCCCTGTGGAAAACTGAATATTAACAACAAATGAAATTTATCAAGTAAAAGATTTGGAAATTTCTTGCAGTTGTCTTTTTCGATATAAAAACAGTGAAATCAAAATGTATATAAATGGATTATTCGAGAAATTTATTCATTATTATAAATCTGGGCGTCCTTATGTTGCAAGATTAATGTTCAGGAAAAAAGAAAAATCACAGAAAAACAAGATTGCGTACACAGGGGCGTTTGTATATTTGGAACGAATCATATGTATTAATGTGTATAATAATGCTGCATACACATGTACATACACAAAAACACACAAATGTACACACACACGCATTTTTATATATATATATATGTATATTCATATACATATGTATATATATATGTATATATATATGTATATATATATGTATATATATGTATATATATATATATAAACACTCTTTAGACCGGGGCAATCGATTTTTGCCACTTAATATCAAGTGGGTTCTACGTATTTCGTTTAAAGTTTCCTAAGAGCAAAAAAAGTAACAACAGCAAAAAAAACTCGTTTTACACACAATGCATTCTAATGGCATCCATGATGTGACGTTTGCTCGTAATAAAAAAAACGCTGATCCCTAATGAGGATCTTTTATGTAAATATCACTTGTTGCTGACAGTACAAGAAATAATTACACTGTAGCTTGCAAGTTTTTAATATACAACATATGCTTTCCAGGAATATAACAATAAAAGCTAATAAAAAAAAAATAGTAATCACGCCCAATCTTTGAAATCAAACGATTTTTGAATGAATTAAAAAGTATTTCTTTTTGGACCAATACAAAATGCTCTTAGCTTAGTTCTTGTTTTTAGGGCATAATATTTTCTGTCATTTGATGCTGAGAATAATCAATTTTGTTTATGGTCAACACAGTTTCTGAAACACCTGAATCATTAACCAATACATGGTTCGAGTTAATGTGGGGATTCATAGTTCGAAAGGATTATACTCCTTAATTGTATTATTTTTCATTTGATATCAATACTTTGCTGAGGGAATCTAATGTGACTAGTGAACAGAACAGTCAGTCGGACTTCGGAATCGTAATACACCTGTTTGAAACTTAGTAGTACAATTTGCGTTCTTAATTGCTCTAATATGCTTGAGAAATGTATGATTCCCAACGTTCCTTACAGCTATGAGTTAAATAGTGTACATTGGGCTCGTTACAAAATTTACGTTTAGACAAAAAGAACGTTTATTGAAAAATGATTGTTCTCGACTTTAAATGACCTAAAAGGGGTTGATATGGCCTTAAACAAAACAAAAATACTTTGCAGATGATATTTACTCTAAATTAGAGTCTATATTTTAACAATATATTGTTTGAGTTTACAGGGATAGGGAGTTTGGTTTAGTTTGGTCCTAGATTCATTTTGTTTTTTATGTCACAGATTTCTCTGGCGCTTTCACGTTTAATTTTAAAAAATGGATTACAGGACGAAAATGAAATTATCATTCCATTTTTTTTAACAACCCAAAAATGAGAATGACATTAACAAAATTTACCAAGTTTTTTTTTTTTCTTAACAGAAGAAAGAAATCTGTTTTTAAAGTTTCTTTTTGACATGGACAAGTTTGCCGTTTATCTGCAGGTCTTCGAACATTAGGATTTTTTCCGTTCGTTGGAGAAGTAAATGGTGAATAAATGAATCTTGATCGATTCTGTCGACAACAGATGGTGAAATAATTTCTACTTATTTTAACTTTGCCACTGACTAGATTGGTCGATTCAAGTAGGAAGATTCGTCCTGCAAATTGTAAAATTACGAATGCTTTTATCAGAAACATCAACAAAGACTAATATTGTATCTTCATTTATTCTGAAACTGTTACAAAATTTATTATTCATGGATTCAATTGTAAGTTGTTTCGTTTGTTTAATTAATTTGTTTTACTTTTATTTTTTATTTTTGTTTGGTGCTTCCTTTTTTTTTTAGTGTTTCCTTTAGATTTTTAAATTTTTTTGTTTTGTTTTTTAATTCGTGTATTTTATTTATTCTATATTATTCAGCTTGGTTTTTATTTTGTAATTCGTATAATTGTTTCTTTTTTGAGATTTTAGTTTTTGTTTTCTTGCTTGATGGTTTTATTTAGCTCTTGTTAGTTGTTTGATGGTTTAACTTGTTATTTTTTATACTTTTATGTTTTTTTTTTCTTTTTCATTTGGCTTAACATGTTATTAATTGTAAAGACATTTGACTGTTTGATCATTTTCATGAACCAAAAGTGTTTGAACGAATCGTGGGATAAATCAGTTGCACTGTTTAACACATGGCTAGGGTTGTAAGTAAATTCATTTTTATCTGGGTTATTGTCAGCTAAAACCGGTTGTAACAGATTATGTGGTATTTTAACATTGGTATTAGAAATGTAAAATTTAAACTTTTTAAGTTTCACTGTAAAGTTCCCCTTCAATTAATTGAAAACTGCTAGACATGTTTAGCACGGATAGATCTTGTCTGATACTAAAGACTGTAAATGAACAACAAAAAAAGAATCATCTATACGCAATTATCGTATTTGACACATGGGACACGTCGTATTTAATTTAACAAAGTTTACGTTAGAATGGAAGTAATAAATGTTTGAGCTATCTTGGTAATGTATTTTAAAATTTTTCAAAAAATAAAATAAAAATAAACATTGTAGCATTAATTGAAATCTGGTGAGCAGATTTGATCACAGGCACTGAGACTTTTACGTAAGCGTTATGTAAGTTAATATATAAAATGTCTCCAAGATTTATTTCTGAAAAAGGACTGCTCGTAAAATGTCACTCAATCTGAGCATATATCGATGCACTCCTCGAATGTTGATGACGTCAGAAAAAAAAAAGAAAAAGGAAGGAAAAATAAGTATAACAAGTAAAAGAAGAATTACCCCGACGATCAGTGTTATTTCTATTCACAAAGATCGTTATTGATCTAAGAAATTTGAACTTTTATTGAGCGACGTATAGGAAGCAAGTGTGTAGCAGACACCTAGACAAGATGCATGAGTTAATCTTATCTCTAAGGCAAGCGTGAAGTATCTACGTAGAAAATGATTCTAGGGTGGTAGTTGTTATCGAGCTGCCGTACGTTTGGTGTGCAATAAGATTACGAGTATTCATATTGCTTGATAATACTCAATGTAGTTTGGCAGTACAGCTCTATTCTTTGGAATTGTAATATGAACGTTCTAGTTTTCTTATCAGGTTAAC
Source organism: Idiosepius hallami (assembly GCA_034780655.1). Lineage (NCBI taxonomy): Eukaryota > Metazoa > Mollusca > Cephalopoda > Idiosepiidae > Idiosepius > Idiosepius hallami. The sequence goes on from JAUZSX010296353.1 coordinate 5,938, forward strand.
TTGCATCCAAATGCTCTTTAGAAATGTATCGATTCTTTGGTATAGTGAAGTTATTAAGTAAATAGTATGATTGCTCTTTTAACAATCTTGTTTGTATTTCTATAAAAGTGATTTTGCCTTTACTTGTTAGAAATATTGACGAGTCTTAATAATAATAATCATCTTTTTTCGCCAATTGTTTTAAACTAAAGAAAAACACTTCCTTGAGTTTTTATCATTGTAAATGATTGGGACTAATTCCAAGGTATTTGTTTATTTCAATGAAGAAATTATCCATATCTATTTTTAATTTAGGTTCTTTGTTATTTTTCTATTTCAAATCCAATTTTACTTGAAGTTTTTATTTTAACAATATCTTTGATTTATAAAACTAATAATCATCTTTTGTTTTATAAAACTAATAATCATCTTTTGTTTGGCTCCGTTTTTGTTTTGTTTTTTTTCGTCCTTACCCTAACAAAAATAGGTTTAATTTCAATAAGTTTTGATGTTATTTGTCAACATGTTCTTATTTTTAAGTTGTTTTTAAAATACAACAGAAAATTATTTTTCTTCTTTTTCATTTTTTTTTATGCACAACGAAGAACAAATGTGTATATTTAAATCAACCTACGTAAATTTCGGGCTGTTTGAAACTTCTTAAAATAAATTTCAAATACAAACTTTTTAATAGATAAAAATAGTATCACGATTCGGCAAATTAGTTCCTTATAAATGATTATTTAAAATATGCATTGTTTCCAAACCTGGAATGTCGTTTTGTGTGTAAATTGGTAAATATGCATGCGAAACTGAAAGCGCACAAAAGAGTAATGCAGTTTGAGGTTATTAATGATTTTGTACTGAAAAGCTGCAAACTGTTTTTCAATGCTTCATAAGATCCAAGATAGTTATTTGTATTCATCAAATTATAATAGATGCATCTTTTTTTAATGCCAAAAATCAAAGGCAAATTTAATATTTTTTGACAAGACTGAAATAATCAATATTGTTTGAAAAAGTTTAGTTTTTATTCGATGTTACAAACGCACACTGATGACATGTTCTCTCGGATTATTTTTGCCAGTTGGAAAGAAGGCCTTTAACTGCTTTTCATTTTCATCGTTCTGTGTTTTCGTTTTTGTTTCAATGAAATTAAATGCAATCAAGATTAAATTCAATTTATCTTTATGCAATTATAAAGATGAAAACTAGTCGTAGTTGAACTCGAAGGCGTTCAAAGAAAAAGAAACTTTATGAAGTCCAAAATTTTACTTCAAAAGGTCTATTTTTATGTGAAATATTGCTCTTTAATAATTCCACAACGGTATAAACGATTTCGAGTACTGTTACCCTGTGAAATAATATTCATTTTCGTTCTGATGTTAAACAGAAAGTCAATCAATATGGTTTGTTAAAAAAGAGAGAGAGAGAGAGAGAGAGAACCCTGAGCGTTTTCATTTGTTTCATGTTTCATTTATGAACGAATCATTTAGAAAAAAAGTCCCTGCGGAGCAGAAAATAAGTCCTTGGAAGTGCATTGCAATTGCTTCATTATGTTTGCTCTTGGAAACTCATTTTATCCATTCCAAATATGAATTGCGTTTTTCAAACAAGATGTTGGCAAAAGAAAAAGCTATTTTTAAGAATGAATGTTCTTTGCATTAAATTACCAGCAAGCTTGATATGCCATGAAAAATAGCAATCGAGACAAACATTTCTTTTTTGTCTCCTAACAAAAGATGGATTGGACCAAGTAATTCGCTCTCTACCGTTCGTCTGTCCGCACTTTTCTTAATAACTACGCCTTGAAGTTTGATTTTTTTTTTAATTTTGCATGAAATTTAACCACGATATGAGTAAAAAAACTAACAGAACTGATTTTCCGGAAAAATCAGGTGGGTGGGGGTTCAAAAAATGACACTTTTGCACTTATTAAAAAAAATTGATGACTTGAATTTTTTCCCAAAACTTTCTGAAAAGTTGTAACGGTAATACTGAATTTCAATAGCCATGGGTGCCATATCTAGTGATAGTTAGTTCAAACTGTTTAAACACCCACGTGTGCGAAAATACACTAAAACCGTTCAAACTGCATATGGACACCCACATGTGCGAAAATACACTAATACCGTTGTAACTAACTAATTTCTATATAATTTTGTTTTTCTGTACTTCACAATAACTCTTGGGTGTAACCCAGGGGCTCTTTTAGGGATAAAACTCCCCTTTTGGCTAAAATTTGATGTGTGTGTCTATTTGACAGTTGTATATGGTGTTGAACTCAAATTTATATTTGTTAAGGCCTGAAACTGCATTGTTTGTTCATTTTTACCAGGATTCGACGCCCACTGGGGGCTTAGGCGATGGGAAACCCTGGGCTTCTTTTTTGCTTTTTTTCACTGTGCAGTCACGGGGAGTGAGGCGTGCATGCTTCACTTGTGTTTTGTTGTGAATTTTAATCTATCAACGTAGTCCATAGGTTGTTAGATTTTACTGTTCAGCAGGTTGCGAAGGGCAGTGTAGGTATCCAAGCTTTTTCCAAATCCGGATAAGGATATAACGGAGCTACTGGAATTTGAAATTGCTTATTATGATTCCGAAGTCCAAGCACAAGTGTCTTGCACAACAGGGATTTTTAATTACACCATTCTTCTTATAGTAAAAGAACTGTCTGTCTATATGTCTTTCTGTCTGTCAAAACCTAAATAGAACATTTTCCTATAATAAGAGCGCTGTCAGTGCTTCGGTCGGTGGGTCCTAAGCCAAGAAAGTGTGGCAATTCTTTTTATCAGTCTCTTTTTAAAGATTTACCAAAAATCAAGGAACTATCTATTCAATGTAAATTTTTCGCCGTTTATTAAATGAAGAATAAACTTTATAAATGTTATTTTTCTTTTTTTAGATAAATAGAGCTACTTATTCCTGTCCATTTTTTTTCTTTTTAGTCAAAGGTCTGTACACACACACACACACACACACACATATATATATATATATATATATATATATATATATATATATTACTTTAACATATAATACAGTTAAGGCGGAAGAAGGAAGATTTTAGAAAGAGAAAAAAAGTTTAACATAATGTTTTTTGTTTTTTTTGCGATAGAAAATCCGAAATTTGAAGGCCTGTTGTAAGGTCGTTGTTTTTGTTAAAATAAGCAAATTTGAATCTTTCAAAACAAAATAAAAAAAATTCTACTTGAAAGTCACGCATGCCACTTTTAACATTTAAATAGAAAATGCTTTTAAAAATCGAAAACAATTTTTTTTAAATATGCATTTCGAATTAAAGTGCTTTTTGTTTGTTTTTTTAATAATTTATTATTGCACTTTTTTAAACCTGGTGACCCATAGGGACATCAAACATTAGTTAATGCTTACATGCAATATTGTACACTCTAAAAAACGTTTTTTTTGTATTAAGAATATACGTTTGATTCCTTTGCATATTTCAATAAAAATTATTTTCACATTTGCCCAGGCACGGGTGATGGGTTTGCTTTGATAGATTTGTTCCTTTTTTTTTCAAAGATTTTGTTTCTAACAAAACTGGCATAATATATTGAAAGCCGAAAATAATTTTTGTAAACTGGTTATATTGACACCTTGATAAACAACTTACCTCTCACACAGCGGACAGGTGTTATGAGCCCGCAATGATCTATTTTTTAGGTTTAAACCCTTATCAACTTTTCCTCTTTAAAATAAAATCTTCGAATGCCAAATATATATAATATAATGTCTCTAGACCCAAAAGTTAGAGATTGTTCGTCAGACTATTAGACAATGTCACTTTTATATAGCTATATAGATTTCTTCTTTCATATGATGCGAGTATATGCTTGTAACTATGGTAACTTGTCTTCTATTTCGTTGAGAGCTAATTTACGTTTGATATAACGATAATTTATCCTGAGTGACGTCATCAAAATAAGGGCGTTCTATGTGTGCTTGTCTTTTTATAAAAAATTTTTAGTATGTCAAGAAGTCAAACATAAAATATATTATTAAAATTTTTCTAATTTTCTATTTTATTATTAACGACATTAGATAACTATTTCGATAACTAGTAATTGAGACCTACAGATAACGAAATACAGCATTTATTTACTTCAAACTCTTTTTTCTAAGAAATTAATATCTTTGGTTGTGAATAGCACTCTTTTTTTATCTCTGTTGCTGAAATCCGCTCAAATTGAACCAATATTAATACGCCTGAAACCTTTGCACACCCCCATGCTAGCGTATACAAAAATAGAACTCATCATTGGAAGTGGAAAATGGAATTAAAAATACAGTATTAAATTTAAGAAAAGTAATCAATCGTTGCTTTTCCAAAACAAATGTAATTTCATCATCAAACTTTCCTTTTCAAACTAAGAGATATTTATTACGCCTGGTCCACTTGTTTTGATACATCGTTTGACGCTTTCGCCGTTGGATATAATATTTACTTGGTCGGGCAAATACCCAAATTTGGCACGGGCCATTTTTATGTGCTCTTTGAATTTTGCTCTTTTTTTTTACGTGCTCTTTGCATTTTACTGGTCTTTTTGCATTCAGTGTTGCCCTTCACCTAAATAAGTTTCTCTCCTGAGTTAACGAGCACCATTTTCCCAAGGAAGCTAAAGGTGAATGTGATGGTTTTGACTAGGATTTGAACTCGCGTAATGCGATTCCAGAGTCTAACTTTTAACCAATGCGCCACCCTCACTCCCAAAAACTTCCACCGTTGGATATAATACATATCAAATGAAACAGTTGATATGCCGTGGAAATTAGATTTTTACTTTGGTTCTATAAGATTAAGTTAGTAAAACTGGCATTTAACATTCAAATATTATAAGTAGGACAGTGACAATATTATTTAATAAAACATTGTCACAGCCCTAGTTATAAGCATAGACGACAAAATAAATTATATTATTTATATCTATTCTAATCGTATTTAAGCAGCAACGGTGGAGCTTTGGTAAAAGCTCGAGCTCTTGAATCGTAATACGCAAGTTCAAATCCAAGTCAAAACCATAGCATCTACCTTTAGCTGCCTCGGGTAGATGGGGCTCGTTAACTCGGGAGAGCAGCTCATCTAGGTGAAGGGTAACACCGAATGCGAAAATCCTGGGTAAGACCATGTAAAAATGGCCTTGTGCCAGACTTGGGTTGGTGCTCACCAAGTAAATATGATATTCGTCCACAACAGTAAATTTAGAAAACTTGATAAAATAAATTCACCATTTTTTTTTTAAAACTATAAAAGAAAATAAGAAACAATAAAAAACAATTACTTACCTAATTGTTGTACAGTGAACAAGGGAGGGTGGTCAATTTTGGAGTGCATGTGAAAGTTGACTGGTCATTTTTGGTTAACTGACCAAAGCAGTAGTATATTCATTTTGGGGTTTTGGGTTTGTTTTGTTTTTCTTCCTATTTTCTTTGCTTTTTCCTCAGCTGATGTTAGCAAACATGTTGGGGGCAATTATGATGGAGAATTGCCGCTGAAACGAAGGGAAAGGGAAACGATAGATATTTGACATCTTGCGGATTCAAAATGAAATATTGCTGCTTGCATTCCACAGACATAAAATAATAAAAATATTAGGTTGTCCCAAAAGTTTGTGGAAGCATGTCAAGAATTCTTTGATTCAAAGCCGCCGGCTGAACACTTTCTTCACCGGATCTGAAAGCTAGCAGATCGATTGGCAGAAAAGTCTCGAAAAATGATGGTCTTTATTTTGAAGAATATCTTTTTTGTTTTTTTTTATTACTTGGCAAGTAAAATTTCAAAGTGTTTATGTAATAACCAAAACAACATAATTTTTTTTTTTTCATGTTGTTTTAATAGTTTATGTTGTTTTGGTTATTACTTGGCAAGTGAAATTTCAAAATGTTTACAAACTTTTGGGACAACTTATTATATTTGTGCTCATTATATCTCTAGGCTTTTTTAATCAGTGCTGCCCTCACTTAGATGAGTTACTCTCTTGAGTTAACGGTTCTGTCTGAGATTTGAACTCCTTCCAGAGCCCAAAAGGTTGAAATGCCATAAAACAAACCAATCAATCAATATATCCAAATCTATTGGGCAGTAAGTGTGGAACAGTGGTAAAAGCTTTCACTCTGGAATCATATTACACAAGTTCAAATCCAAGTCAAAACCATTAAATTCACCTTTAACTGCCTCGGGCAGATAGAGCTTGTTAACATGGGAGAATAACTCATCTAAAAATGGCCTTGTGCCTAACTTGCATTGGTGCTCAACCAAGTAAATATATTATATTTACTTAATGAGCACCAACCAAAGTTTGGCACAAGGCCATTTTTATATGCTCTTACCCGGGCTTTTAACATTCAGTGTTACCCTTTTACCTCTAGATGAGCGGCTCTCCCAAGTTAACAAGCCCCATCTGCCTGAGGCGGCTAAAGGTGAATGTAATGGTTTTGATGGGGTTTGAACTCGCGTAATACGATTCCAGAGCCCAAACTTTTACCAATGCTCCACCGTCGCTTCAACCAAGTTAACATATATCTTAATCCAAGTACTATTTTTACTGTCCCAAGTGAACTCCCCCACCTAAATTTATCTTTTGAATAAATTAATTCATAGAAAATAAAAACAGTAGTGGTTGTACTATTATTCTACTGCTTAGAAAAAGATGACTCAGAGCTGATTGATAATGGAGAGAAAGCAAACAGATGAAAGTCATTATATTACAGATTACAAGCTCGGGCTGTGAGATCGTGTTACGCGAGTTCAAATCCCAGTCAAAAACACATTACTTTCACTTTAGCAGCCTCGGGCAGATGGGGCTCGTGAGCTCGGGAGAGCAGTTCATCTAGGTGAAGGGTAACACCGAATACATAAAGCCCGGGTAAGAGCACGTAGAAATGGCCTTGTGCCAAACTTGGCGGTGCTCACAAAGTAAATATCATAAGTTTTTCCTTCCCGCTCTTTTTATAAAACTTATTTCTGTCTCTTTTTTTTCTCTCGTTCATTTTTTTTGCAACCGTTTAATGTCCTTTTTTTTTCTATCTTACTTCTCTTTTATTTTATCAAGAATTTCCCCTTTTTTACCTTTAAGTCCCTTTTATCTCAACCTTGTTCTCGAATAATACTTTACGTACTTTCTACTTTATCGACTTTTTTTTCCGTTATTTTCTACTGTACTTTTTTGTCGTCCTTCGTGGCTTGCAGACAACGTTTGCTTTGAACTTAAGGAGTCTTTAAAATTTCTTTGATGACCTTTTTTTTTTGGTATTAAAGACTAATTCTGTATTCAAACCACTTTTTCTTCTACAGAACCATCAGATGAAATTCCATTTAATCTTAAAGATAAAAAAAACCCTAAATGAAAGATAACAATCGAAACAAATAAGAATAATTTTTTTCTAGATTTGGGCCCATAACCTCTTGCTTCATATGCTATTTTTCCTTCGTACAAAACTGAACAGTAGTAAAATGAATTTAATCCTGAACAGTAATTGATCCAAATATCCCAACAGCAGTAGAAATAAAATTGATCCTCAGAAAAATGAATTTAATCCAGAATGGTAATTTATCCAAATATCCCAATAGCAGTAGAAATAAAATTGAACCTCAGAAAAATGATTTTAATCCAGAATGGTAATTTATCCAAATATCCCAACAGCA
>JAUZSX010296364.1:0-13577 GCA_034780655.1 Idiosepius hallami
TTTGGTTCTGATCTCCATTGGCTTGACCATGGAAGAAACATTGTAATATTGTAATTCAAGATATTGTTAAAGAATTATTATCACTATAATTTGGATTATTTTTTACTAATTTCCATATTTATTATCATCATTATAATTGTTGTAGAATACTTCATTTGCATTCAATTGTTTTTATAAAGCTTAATTATATATTATTTTTTTTCATTTATTAAAACCTAAAAATTTAAATTAGTGAAAAATAGAATACCAGATATAAAAAATCCATGTTCATTTTACCCCATTCGGCCTATAATGGCATTTTATAGGGTTTCTTGATCTATTTATGAAACATTTGGTCCATTCAGCATCGGACGATCCAGGGTCAGTGGTTTGGTGACATTTGAGTGGACTGTACTAAAATGAGTGACCACTTAGTATTCACAGTTGCACAGTCAAATCATGTTAGTTATACCAGTTCTTGTCAGATCACCAGAGTTAAGCAATGTAGAGCCTGTTCAGTACTAAGATGGGTGGGTGACCAATTAGGAATATCAGGTAATGTACCAGACTGGTCAGCAGTTCCTGGCATGATTATTCAAATGCATTAAGCATTTGAAATGAAAGGCATTTCTCCTCCCCCACCCTCACAATGACCGATCATGTAAGTTAAGAAAGAAACGCCCTCAATTGGAGTTACCCCCTAAGGTGAAGACTGGGAGTCTCTAAATAGTCTCTGAGATTGCGAGAAAAAAAAAAACTTTATGACAGGAAGACTGATCCAACCCAGAATTGGTAAGGACCAGAATCTCCCTTTTCAACAATTACAACAGCAGCTTAGCTTAGCTGCCTGCATCTCTAGCAATGTTTGTTATTTCAACTTTTCAAAGGTAAAGATTTTATTCACCTCAATGTTTTGATTCATCAATTAATTCAAGTTAAAATTAACAATGTTTTTTTCAATATTCTCAAGTCTTAAAGAAATTATTTTTGAACTTATGAACTAAAAGCTTGTAACAACATTGGTGCTTCTATTTGTAACCTGTTGTAAAAGTCAATGTCCATTTTACAGCAAACTAAACGACTTCAGAAAAAGTGAACATTTTTAAAATGGCAAACCAAGGCCTCAAAACGCCACTTGCTCTCTTAAATGAGAATAAAAAGGCCCACAAGTCACATTAAAGGGGATTTTTCAGATAATAATGCCTAGATGGCATTACTAGAAAAATGAAAAATGCATGAAATGGTTGTTGTGAGTAGAGAGAGGGACGCTCTCTTATTCTCTAAAAATGGTAGGTTGTTGTTTTGTTTAACCAAAAAACAACACTAAGCCCATTGTATTGATTTCCACTATTGTTTTTTTCTTCAGAAAAACTAAGAAAATTCATATGTTCAAGTATAGAAGAAAAAAAAAATTCAAAATCTTTATGTTAGTCTTTTGTCAGACTTGAATAGAGAGAGTTAAGCTTAGTAAAGAAAAACAATAAACATGGAGTTTTTGTTTTTGTTAGGAAGAGCTTTTGAGGGCGTCTTCTTATTCAGCGTCGAATAAGTTTGCAACAGGAGCAGCAGCAATCACATTTAGAGAGAGGAACTGAGAGAGAGAGGGAGATAGAAAGGAAGAAATGTATGTCTATAATAGAGAGGGGTAAAATGAAAAAGAGTATTAGCAAATAATTAATAGAGAGGAAGTACAACTGTTTGTAGCTACCTACACAAGAAGTGATGACGAAATACACACATGCTGAGGCCACTTGTCTCTCTCTCTCTCCAAGCTTTTTCAATTTTTAATACAATCGTATGGAATGGTTTCTTTCTTTCTGATGCGCTTCCTGCTTCTCTAGTTCTTTCCTTCGTTTTACATGGAGATGTTTGAAAAAACCTAAAGACTTGTAAAACCCAAAAACATATATAAATATATTTTTTCTGGTTTTTAAACCGGACGGAATGAATGACTGGGCACAATCAGTCACACCAAATAGCTTTTTAGAAAAAAAAAAGTCTTTGGACAGATCAGAGGTTTTACGACAAGGAAGGATGGACAAAAAAATTAATGAAAAAAAAGAAAATTTTAAAACTGAATGAATAACTAAAATAATGCTATAAATTATATATATATATATATGTAAATTATATATTTATGTATATATTGTCTTTCTTTTCTTTCTCAGTGTTTCCGATCTTTTTATTTCTGATTGATTTTAAATTATTATCCAAAGAAATACGAATGAAAAACATGTTAACGAAAGAAAAGAAAATCTCTAATGATTAATTCTTTCTTTGCTAATTTCGCTTCTAATAGAAAAAATAAAGAAGTAAACTGCAGCGAAAATCAAAATAGTGCATTTTGAATTTGAACTTAATATTATTGTTTAAAAACCACGAAACGTGTTTTTAAAAAGAAAACAAACATCAACATAATAGATAAAAAAAGAAAAAAATCACGATGAAGTGAACAAGAAAAAACAAAACAATTTCACTATTTTTTCTCCCTATATATTTTTTTCTTCTAACTTTTGAAGTTTAAAAAAATTCAAAACAAATGATGTTTTCTTTAAAAAAGAAACAAATACAACACTTTTTCTTGTGGTTTAAAACCCCACTGTTAAAAAAAGAACTCTCCAACAAACAAAACGAAATTTGGATGTAAATATGATTTTAACTAATTTTCGACTCCACAAAAAAGTTTCTTGTTAGGAAACGAAAAAAAAAAAATTGAATTTGGTTTTAATGAAATACGTCTGAATAACTTGGAAAATTAAGAAATATTCGAGTTAAAAATAAAGTCTGTAAAAAGTAACCTCAACAAAAACAAACCACTTAAAAAAAAACAAAAAAAGAAGGAATTTGAAAGACAAATGCATAGTAAAAGTTCGGAAAAAGTCATAATTTTTTTTAAAAAAAGAAAAATATCTAAAAAAGATAATAGATTAAAGATTTTTATCTTAAATTAGTATTTTTCTTTTTTTTTTAATTCTTTAGTTTGTATTTTTACCAGAAAATGCGCTTATGGACGTCAAAAGACGGGAATGGTAATCCTCATCATCGCTCCCTGAAATGTAAAGTGCTATTTATGGTTCCTGTGTGCTTAGTAGTGTTTGGTATAATCGTTCTGGGTTACTTTTGTCCGTCAGGATGGTGTGCACTAACTGCAGGGCCCGAAATGCAAGCGGCTGCTGCCCTCGTGTTGCAGCCGCATTCCCCTCCCATGCACATGTTGGACAGTCTTCTCAACAACATCACATCAGACGAAGAACTTGTAAATGTCGGTGTCACCCTACCGAATAAACCGTCACGGAAAATCGTCTTCCCTCGCGATGTTTTGGTCCGAAATTTTAAATTGGACATCGAAAGGGAAGATGTTATTGTGTTTTTACACATTCAAAAAACGGGTGGGTCAGTTTTTGGCCGGCACCTCATACGTAATTTGGACGTGGGTAAGCCGTGCCGGTGCCTACCTGGCCGAAAGAGGTGCGAATGTATCACCAAGTCGGATACAAATTGGTTATTCAGTCGTTATTCTACCGGATGGATTTGTGGACTACATGCTGACTGGACCGAACTTAACAGTTGTGTTGACGATGCTATGAACCGAATTGAAGGAGTTATCAGAAACAGAAAGTAAGTTTGAAAAGAAAAGAAAACCCAATGAATGTGAATAATGTACATGTGGTGTTTGGTGTTTGTTTGGGATTTGTCAGGCCTGCCCTGCTGCCTGCATGACGTTTTGTTATATTGTTTGTAGTGTGTGACCATTAATTTGATTTTTTTGTTTTTTCTACTATTTATTGCAAAAAGCAACCATTTATTTTTTTTTAAAATAGGTAATAATTTAGCATTTTGTGAATTCGTAACACCTAAAATTGGAGTGTTGTAAAATCCGGCCAAATTAGGGGTCCGTACTCCGTCGTCGTCTGTCGCTGGTGATAATTTTTCTTAACTGGGTCCCTCTTTAAAATTACCAAAATTCAGGGAATTATTTAATCAATATAAAATTTTCACCGGTTATTAAGTGAAGAATGAATGAACATTCATTTAAGGGGTGTACTGGCAAAAAATAAAATAAATAAAAAATTTATGTTTATATATCGATCATCAAGAACAATAAGCATACTCTTAAAGTTCTTTGTTCACTTAAATAATCAGTAGAATTTTCTTATTGATTAGATTATTACCTGATTTTTTGGTAGATTTTTAAATGCTTCATTATGAAAATTTACGACACCAAAAACTCCAGTAAAAACAGCCACGGAATTCGGCCGGATTTTATGACAAAATAAACCACTCACTTCACTTTCCACTTTACAGTTTTACGAAGTCAGAACGTTTAACTAAAAGATTATTACCAAGAGGCGGTACAAGAACTTTGTTTTTAAAAACTTTCAAGTCATTTTGCTCGAATGTGTTCTTTTGGTTTGGTAAACTTGCTGTCTGTTTTCCTGAATATTTTGTTTTTATATACAATAATACATTTGTGTGAAATTCGACCAGGCAGGAGGGGTGGGTGAGGTGGGAGCTTTAGGGTGGCTTTTAATACCACTTCTGTTGTGGTATGTTTTTTGTTTGACGAAATAGATACTAAACATTTCGTGATTCTTCTTTTTCCAACACTTAGTGCGTAATGTCTTTATGCCCCTGAAAATGACTAGTTGTAATATCACATTGATAAAATAGTCTGAATTTAAATGAATAGCCCGAAAAATAGTAGTTGAGGGAATTTAAGTAATAAATGAGAATGCATATTGCAAGAAGAGTGCTTATTGAAAATTGTCTTTAATTTTATTAATTGTTATTATATTTAACATTGCTAAATAAATAAATCTATTCATAAAAGATGCAAGAAAATAAATCCAAGGTAATTTTTGAATTCAATAAATTCAATCTTTATGCCCTACTTCGTAAAACTTATAAAAGTGCATTTTGAAGATCGATGTTTTTCGAATTAAGTCCTGTTCTAACTCCTGCCTGCCTGCACATTATTTTTAAAGAAAAACGTAAACCATTTTCATGTTCTGAAAGAAATGTTTCTTCCCTAACTTGTAAATAGGGTCCTTGATTTTGTGTGATTAAAAAAAAGGAAAGGACTACATGAAAAAAATTTATTCGCAATTCTTTAACTTAAATCACTTTTTAAAATTATCCTAATAGTAAAACAAAAGAGAAAATAAAATATTGCCAGAAGTTGTGATGGCTAAAAAAAACATGTTTCGGTTTGATTCTAATATTTTTTTCTGTGGGTAATAATTGATTGGTTTGTTTTACGACATGTCAACATTGTCGGTCATTTTAATGTCGGGTATGGTTTATAGTTATTCTAATCAAACATTTGTAAGACATTTTTTTACGTTTTACTGAGGTTTAATTATTAATTAGTTGTTGGGTTGGTCTCATCTTTCAGCTCTTTAGATAGGTAGTCACTAACACTGTTTAGTGTCATCTGGTTGTAAATTTTCGCTTTTACACACTTTTGTTCAACAACATTGACTACTCCACATAAAAGGTGTGTCGTATTCGTGTGAGTGTACTGACTGTGTGACGACACGGTGTTTTAATTTTAATAACCGGGTATCGTATTTTGAGAACTAATAACTTGATATATTGGTCAACAGTGAGGTTTTAAGAATGTAATGTTTTGTTTTTAGAGGAGAAACTGGTTAGATTTTTGTATGTAGTCTTATTTTTTTAAGAATTGTAAAATTTTCATTGAGTTGATATTGATGAATACACCTGCTAAATAAATTGATTTAATTTGTTAAACAGTAAATATCTATTTCTAAGTTAAAAAGTAATAAATTAAACTCCTCGAAGCATTTTAAATACTACTCAACTGAGGCCATCCATTTTAGCGTTGTCCGTTGTAACTTAAATTCCATTTAGTGTTGTTGTTGTTTGTAAATATCTGTTGTGGTGACCGGCAAAATTATTTATGTATCGATTGTGAAAAAAAAATTACACTTTTATAAATTTCATTATTTACTTATTAATTGGTGTAAATTTCAAATTGATTAAATTATCACCTCATTTTTGGTAGATTTTTTTAAAAAGAGGCCTCGTTCAATTGCCATACGAAACTAAACTACTTGACGACCTTACAACGCTAAACTAGAAATGACCCAAAAGTCAAGTTGGAAGTAAAGAAGGGAAGAGAGACTTTTGTGCTGTCTGTTTTCTTTGGTTTCAACAACCACTTCAATTGTATAGGCTTTATTATAGTAATTCTGTTTTCAATTTCAACGAATCAATGAAAAAAGTAAGAAATTAACTAAAAAAAGTAAACTTAAGTAGAAAGCAAACTTTTATTGCTAACTCAGCTTAAAAAGAAATTTAAAGTTTTCTTCGTTTAAACGAATTTCACTTAATGTTAAAAAATGAAAAAGAACCAAACTACGCTATTAATCCCTCAAACCCAAAGAGGCCGATATATCGGCCCTGACAACATAAGGCAAAAAAAGACTCATCAATATTTTGGCTTTAATATGTTTGTTCTTCTAATATAACAATTCTGAGTGACTACTTGGTAATCTTGATAAATCGGGATTCAAGGCTGAGGCTTTTACAATAGTTAGAATATTTTAGTGAAAGAAAATTGAAAAATAAGGGAGAGAAATTTCGGAACATTTTCAGGGTTGTAAAATGGTAATTTTGTATTTTTGTCGACCTCCCTCTCCCCCACACACTTATAAATATAGAATTTTTTAATACAAAATTTAATTTCTAAACAAAAGGAGAAAACAGTCGGTACTCCTTAAGGAAAGCCTACTACTGGTGGTGACATTACACACACAGTCACCACACACTACACTACAGTACTTCTGTGTAAAGGCATTTTTTTTAACCGAGGAGTTCCCAAAATTCTCTTAATGAATCAAGTGTTTTTTTTTTCACTAAAATTCTATTTATATTTTCAAACTAAACATTTTCTATTTTCCCCTAAAAGAGATATTTCTTGTTGATTTGTTTAATTGAACTCTGGTTTCATTTGGTTTATTTGTTTTAGTTTCATGTTTCTTTTTTTTTTTAATTAAATTTGTTTATTTTCGTTTTCTTAATTCTCTTGATCCCAAAAGCCGATATATCGTCCTTGGAGACTTAAGGCAAAAAACAGTCGATATTTGGGCCATCCATGGTCAATAATAGAACAGGAACAGACCTTATTAGCTAGTTGGTAGTTTTGCTAAGTCAGGGTCCAGTGGTTTGGAGATGAAAAAAAAAATGAATGTCTGTGAAATAAATAATGCCGAATGCCATATTCATTTATGCCATTTTAAGTCATGAAAATAAGTTTTTCATTCAAGAAAGCTTTGGTGTTTGAAAAAGTTTATTCTGTTCTCTTAAGAGTATGAATGGAAACTTACATGAAATAATGCACTAATAATGTCCCACGTTTGAATTTTTTTCTTATATTTTTTAATTATTTAAAAATAACGAGGGGGGGAGGCGGAAATATGTGGTGAAAAAAAAATAATAATCAGTCACCACAATGAAAAAAAAAAACACCTAACAATACGATCACCCTGTAGATGATCTAGGAAGACGAAAAAAGTTTGCAAAATTAAAGAAATACATAACTTTGGAAACTTGCCTAAACTTTTAATTTTAGGAAAAAACAAAAACAAAAAAAAAACACGATGACATATCAGATAACAAATGTTAAAACAAACAAAAAGACTTTTTATTGTCTTGATAAAGTTTCTCATCCTTCCATTCACAATAACATAAACAACACCTACCAGTCAATTCAGTTCCAGTCCAGTGAACAAAACTGTATTTCCATATCACTAACAATATCCCAATCAATAATTAACACAAAAAAAGCCAGTCAGACAAATTGTTTCTTTTGTAGCCTTTAAAGCCCTTTGAATTATTACTTTTTTTTACACAATGTGCAATGATTTGATTTCTAACCACTACAACCAATCTAAAAAGCTGAAAGATTTATTCAACAACTAATCCAAACAAAACTTTACAATTCTTTTAAGAAATAAGACTTTATACAAAAATCTTATTTTTTCTTCCCTAAAAACAAACCTCACTTTTAATCAATTTATATTGAAATCTTTTTCCAAAAGAAAAATCTCTCCTTATAAAATCTTAAAAACAAATTTAAAAATGCTTCAGTAATATTACTATCCTTGGCGTTAAATTAAAGAAAAGTTTGACATGCAATAAAACAAATCAATCAACAAAGATTTCATAATAAACATTTTTTGTAAAGATTATCTTCAGTAAATAAATAATTTAGTAACATAACACCTTGCTCTTTGTGATTAAAAAAAAAAAAAAAATTATTCGAAAAAAGTGGTCTAGTCAAGTTGCAATTTCAAACTAATAACCCATAAGCCGTTATTGCAGCCGACATGGCATTTTTTATTAACATTATTTTCCCAAGACAAAGAAGATTCATTTATTTGGAAACATGGAACCAGGCAGATAGATATGATTTGTTGTTTTGTAGTGAATGATTTTTTTTCCTGAATATTTTGTTGTGCAAGTTCAAGTTAGTTTTCAATTCAATTTAGGGGGAGGGGAAAAAGTTAATTTTTTTGGACCCTGATGTAAAAAGTAGTAACGAGCAAAAAAGAACAACAACAACACATATTTAATAAAACTACCAATTAGCCATTCAGAGTTATTCTACTAAAGGATCATGAAGGGCTCAAATATATCAGCCAGCAGTGTTGTCTTTTTTGCTAGATTACCAAGGCCGGTATATTGGCCTTCCAGGATCATTTTCTAAGTAGATAGAAATTCAGATTAGAGGAATACTTTTTACCTTTTGAAAATAATGTTTCTGTTGATTGTTTTGTCATTATGATTATTCCATTGAATTCGAAGACACTCACATAAGGGATAAAAAGAATTATCTAACAATAAAGACAGGTGTTTCTTCCTTAATGCTAAGTGGGTTTGCTTGGTTGGTTTGATGCTGTTGATTGTATTGTAATATTCAAATGGACAATATTTTAAAATCCTTAGATATTGCATTCTTCTTCTTATTATTATTATTATTATTAAGCAGACAGATTTTATTACTTTTTTCCCCGATGGTTAAAGTTGATTGTTTAGAACATACACAATTGAGTGCACAGCAGTGCGTGCGCTTACACCACAAACAACACAACATAACAACAAGCACATCAACACAAAACGATAATAAAAATAATGACAGACGGGCAGACAACAGAGGGATGGATGGAGAATCCTTGCTTTTTTTTTTTCTCCCTTGCTTGGGTTGCTAACATGTTTGCTTATGAAGCAAATAATAAACCTAACTTGCTTTGTCAGCTTCTGTGGATGCTGACTGACTGACGATGATAATGATGAACAGATAACTGCTTGCTTGATGCTTACTTCATTTATTCTAGGGAGATTTAGCCGAGGCAAAAATCCTGTCTTTTTCTTCTTCTTTATTATTAAATTAATCAATTCCATTTCTCTCATTCACTCATTATCACTGACCCAATATTTTATTTCTGCTTCTTCAGTCATTCTTTTTTTTATTATTACAACTCCAACTCAATTGTTTTTTTCTTTATGTTACATTAACTTAACAAAAATACATTCTTTTGGTTAAAAATGTCAACTGACTGCTCCAACTTCTCCAACCTCCTCCTCCTACTTGATGACACAAATCGTCTCTGCTCTCTCTCTCTCTCCCTTTCTCTCTCTTTGAGTCTCTCATTGTAGGAATCAACCTTAAATATAGCATAAAGACAAAGCAGGTTTCAAAAAATAACCTGGTTCCTCAGGTGCCAGCTCCAAAAAGTAACAAAAAAATACTTCGGGTGTTGAAGCTTTCTGTTTGTTCTGTATTTTAACTATTTCTTTTTTTCCACTAAAAATCTAAATGATAAATATGAAAATACTATCTGTTCCTACAGAAAATAAAGTAAGATAAACATTCATAATCTTTAACCTATAAAGTTATAAAGTGATACCTCATATCCCAAAGCAATTATTCCCATTTTAAATGAAAAGAAACCAAATTAATCTGTTAAAAGGGTAAGAAATTTACCTAGATGCATATCTTATATCTCAAAATTACCTTCTGTATAACTAAAAATCATATACCATACATACAGTGCTACCTGGAGATGAGAGTTAAATTCGTTCAATAACTGCCGTTGTACCTCAAAGCAATTTTTCCGATATAAATGAAAAGAAACCAAATTAATCCATTCCAAGGTTAAGAAATTTACCTAAAATATCCTAAAATTGCACTTAAAATTATCTATAATATAACTAAAAATCATCCACAGTGCTACCTTGATGTAGGAATTTAATTTGTTCCATGACTGCCAACGTACTTTAGATCAATCGTATCTCAAAGAAATTATTGCCATTTAAATAAAAGGAAACCAAATTAATCTAATTCAAGGGTAAGAAATTTACTTCAAATATCCTAAAATTGTACTAAACATGGTCTTCTATATAATTGAAAAAAAATATACTGTATACTAATTATAGAGTACAAACACCAATATATAACAATAATGAATGTTAATATAAATGTTAATAAAGACAATGAATAGTTGGGTTGTACTCATCAGCTGAGCAAGCACTAATATCAAACAGGGTGCATGCCAGAAAGTGGGAGGGAGAGGAGCTAGGCTACCACACTCACACACAAGAATAAAAAAGGCAAAAATAAAAGCAAATTAGTTTTTAAACTTTTATTTAAATTCTTTAGGTTTTTCATTTGGTTCAAACAATGAAAAATTAAAATTGAAATTTCTTACCAGCAGAAAAAATACACTGCCATCTGTCAATGGCTTCTTGCAATTTGTTTTTTTTTTTTTTTGAAACATAAATTGCATATCAAATTATTCAAGACATAAAATTTTCATTTTATCTAAAAAAGGTGGTTGACGTGGCCCAGTGGATAGGCAATTGGACTTCGTAACTGTAGTAAGCAGGTTTGAATCAAAATTGTTCCGTCTACATTGACATGTTGACTAATACCCTTGGGAAAGGTATGGATCCCCATTTTCCCTTCAACTATGGATTAAATTGTGCAACTTGTTTTATTAAAAAAACTGTGTGTATAAAAATAACGTTCATCATAAGTAATCGTTCTCGGCATTAAAATGAGCTAAAAAGGTTGATATGCCGTTAAACATAATACACCCATATCTAAAAAAGAACTGTATGTTGAGGGATTGGTATATCAAGATATCACTGTAGTTTTGAAATTGGTCTCCTTTCAGCAGATTATTGTTGATATGCGTTTTACATCATCACATTATGGAAAAGAAAAAGATTGCTTATGAAATAATTAATTGTTTAGATTTAAACTTGTTTTTTCTCTTTCGTTTCATCTAAGTTTTTAAACAAAGCCCTTTTTAATCCTTGGACCCTGATGGCTAACCTAGAGCAAAAACGCAAAAGAGACAATATTACTTCCCTCTGTGGTCCTCTAATAGAACTGATTGGCTTGTGAGTAATTTTCCTAAGTCAGGGTTCAAAGGTTTAGGAATGACCTCAAAACTAATTAAAGAGTTTTACTGAATTATTGAATCATTATTATGCCAAAAAACATAATTAAAATATTTGTCCAATCCATTGTTTCAATATTTGAGCATTGTTTTTAAAACCATTTTCAGATGATGTTTGTTTGCTTTTTTATGGCATGTCAACCCTTTTAGGCCATTTAATGCCAAGAATAATTGTTTTTTTGATAAACATTCTTTTGTCCACACATGCTGATTCATACCTTTCCGAAGGTTATTAGTGCAATCATGAATGCAAGTCGAATGAATGGGATTCAAACGTGCATATTATGATTCCAAAGTCTGACTGCCTATTATCATAAAATGAACGATTTTTCCATTATCTGCTCCACTATATCCACTGTCCCAAGTGTACATGCCCATTTTTCAAACTAGCTGAGTAGCAATCAGATTTGGCCAAATATGCTGTGAAAAAAATTTATTTCCTGAAACTTTTAGCCAAATTTTAAATTTATTTTCTAACTCTTATGAATATTTTTCTTCCTTCTTTTTTGAGTCCTTGTTTCAATTGTTTTTTAAGTAAAAAATATTATTTCTTGAGCCTTACAAGTTGTTTTGATTTCTAAATAACTTCATTTACAAAATCAGCCAATTATTTTACCATTGTTATTTCCTGGTTGTTTTTTTGGGTTTTTTTTTTGCTCTAGCATGTGTTGCTAACCTGGAAATGATAACCATAGAACTAGATCTCCTATCTCATCAGGAAGAAATATATTAAGTAGGATACCATTCTTCTAGCCTTGATGCTTACGGATGCTAAAAAGCCCGTATGTACATACATTCATAGTAATTTCTTTAGCAAGCCTAGCATTTTTCCTTGATTGAATTGAACATCTCACTACTGATCTAATTTTGCTCCAGAGAAAGAATAACAATGATTCATTAATTTCTTTTTTGCAGCATAACAATGCATGTAAGTCATTCAGTGCTAGAGAAAATTTTGTTTCTAATGTCAAAGATGAATCTGAATGAGAATAAATTTATTTGATCATGATCATCTCAAAAAGAAAAGTTTTTTAAGATACCATGTATGTTACATCGACGCAGGGCTATCTTTATGAAATTTTCATGTAAAAATAATTAACAACAGAAACTCACAGCCTCAATTATTTTAATATTCATATATGTATCAATCATGAAAAATATAAATAAAAATAATTCTATTTATTAGTGAAAATGAATGTTTGAAAAGCAGGCATTTTTAAAAATTTTCCGACTTCAATAAATGGCCGATGTTTAAAGCCCCAGCTAAGACAACACAGGAAAGATCAGAATTGGATTTTTTCATTTTTTTTGTAATTTAGGATATTGTCTTTAAGAAAAAATATAATAATGTTGTAAAATATATTGGATTTAAAATTCTATGATTCAGGACCAGTTTTCATGGAATGGGCCAGTGGACCTTTGATATGATATTGGTATTTTAAAGAAAGATTTAAAATAGTTGGATATTTTTTTTATAGCCCAGGGTTTCCCAACAGGGTCTGTACCACCCATCAGGGGGGAGTTATCAGACTTCAGGTGGGCGGTGGCAAAATTTATCGTATAGCGGGTCCCTGAAATCCTTTAAGGGGACGGTGAAAGACTCGAGAACTTCTAGTAACATTATGTGTAAAATAGAAGAACAAAAAGTTTATATGCAAGAAACTATCATTGAATTACAATGTGACGAAGAAGTGACAATAATCTTTGAAAAACAAGGTATGAATAAAATGTGGTTACACTGCACTGAAGTGTATGCAATGGTAGGATATATTAATTGACCCACTTGATTTATAGCTGTTATTGTTCCCATTCGATTGACAGTGTTGAATTTTGTTGAATTAACTATATGAATATTCAATTACTTATTTTCATTTCATCATGTACTCCCACTACTACTAACATTATTATGGAGTGGTAGTAGGTATCTGGTGATCTACGGAGGCGTTTGCTGAAAAATGTTGATACCACAGGAATAAAGAATCAGTTCTAAATTGGACATTTCATTCTTAATAACCTAATACAATAAAGTATCAGTTCTAAATTGGACATTTCATTCTTAATAACCTAATACAATAAAGTATCAGTTCTAAATTGGACATTTCATTC
>JAUZSX010296382.1:0-28253 GCA_034780655.1 Idiosepius hallami
ATAATATGATATTTCAAAGCTAATTACCATACATAACAGTTAGTAAATGTCTCTTAGATAATAAAAACTTTTTAAAAAAGAAAATTGATATTTGAAAAAAAAAATATGGACATTATCATTAAATCAGGCTAATGCTATTACACTTTGATTTTATTAAAACAATTAACAGTGCGTGTAGATATCAATCAACATTCAAAATTTTACAAGATTGTAAATTTTTTAAATGTTGTGGTTTTTTAATAAATTTTAGAAGAAAAATGAAACAGAAAAGAAATCCTATAAAAACATTGTTCTGATTGTTAATATAAATTTCAAATAATCTGATGTAAATATTAACATAATTAAATTATGGTGTATTACAATTATATATAATAAATAATCAAACTATTTAATTAGTTATAAACATAATTAAAAATTAACATAATCATTAATATAAATTTCAAATAATCTGATGTAAATATTCAATTTTTTTTAATGGGATTTTTTTTTGGATGTTTAGATATTAATATTGTCAATAATTTATATAATATAAAATCATTTCTTACAATTTATTTGACCAATTAAAACCATGTGGCTGCATTGGTTAACCAATTATTATTATTATTATTATTATTATTATTATTAGCCACCATAGTTTCACTGTCAGTTTATAATTCAAGATTGCATTGGATGTATGTTTGTTAAGATTTGGTTTTATCAATATCGTATTCAGACACTGATTTTCCTTGTATGAATAAAATCCAACAATATTGTGCATGGTAATTGATTGGGTGAAGGATTTTTTTCTTTCATACCACTTCTCTTTAAATGTGTGTGTGTGGGGGGGGCATAATGACCTCTGTAGGTTTAGCTGGCTCAACCACTGAACATACATGATTCAAGGTGAGTTTTATGGGAATATCGAACTTCCCAAGCAGTTCCCAGTCACATGTATTGATGTCTGTCTAACCAAAGATTAAGGGTGCATCAACCCACTTGTTAACTACGCCTACAGACACTAACCTGGGTATTTCCTACCCTGGCGCAAAGATACGGTGCGTGGTATTCTTAAATTGTAACCCATCTAACTACTGACCAGGCTCAATGTTGCTTAACTTTGGTGATCTGATGGGAACCGTTGTCTCTAATGTGACTTCACCCATTCTATTTAGATATAAATGCATATATGAAAATTCTATTATAGTCCCATAATTTTAAATATGATAATTTTAACTAGATTGTTTAAATTATCAATAACTTTCTTCAAATGCATAACCATTTGTTGCATCATTTGCAATGAAGGGTTATCCCTGATAGACAGGGTCGTGCTTAGAGCGCCTGCAGACCCCACAATTGCATGGGGGCCACAAACTCCCAAGGGGCTGCAAGCTCCTTGTCTTCAAAGATCTTTTGTAGTACAAAAAATTGGCAAAATAATAAATCATTAATTTAATTAGAAAATCATTAATACACTTGAAATATACATCTATACATTCATCTCTCTTTATGTCTGTCCTTCTCTCTATATATATATTTGTATATGTATGTATATATATATAGTTTTTGATCAAAGGCTCCAGTATATTGAGGGGATACAACTTGTCTTTTTAGGGTAAAGGGGCCACAAAGTGCACTCTGTGTCGGGGCTGCTAAGTGGCTAAGCATGGCACTACTGATAGATAGGTTATAATACACACACTGTTTGAAATACAATTATAAATAATGCCTTCACTTTCGAGGGAAGGGAAAAACAAAGACTATATAGGAATATAAACTATGACGTAAAATAATGGTATGAATGAAACTAAAGTTTCTAAGTCTATTTCTATTTTTATCTTGTAAGTCTAAATATATTTCACATTGTCAGATGTTAAGTATGCTTATAGATATTCTTCAATAACCTCTGCGTTGTACTGTATAGAATTAAAAAAGTTCTATGCTAATTTATCTTTAAAACTAAGAAAGTTATGTAATTTAGCATAATTTTTACAGCAATTTCATAATTTTTATGCAATATATTTCAGGTATTTGGAGTAATGCTAAATGTTTTTTTTTTTTTGTAAATGGTTTTAATTTTCTCATATAAATTTTATTTTTATTCAATTTAATTGATTTAAAATTTTTTTTTTTTCCTTTTCAGACTATTTCACTGGTATTTATATGATTAAAATGATTATTTAATAACATCAATTTTAACAGCATGTCTTCTTTACTAATCTATAGGTTGTTTCACATGTAAAACTTCAATAATTTTCTTTCCTTTCCAGCAAATTTTCATAAAGTAAACTCAATTATGATATTTTATTATTCATAGTTTAAATAAGTTTATGGCATTTCCAACTTGGTTGTGGAATTCAACAGGTTATCCACTATTCTCAATCCACCTCTCAATGTGCATGTAGTACATCAGAATAATTTTTTTATGCATTCTGACTGTTAGCTCTGCAAAGGCGCCTATGATTAACTCCTTTAAATGTACAATAGTCATTTTGGTCACATTGCATAAAAGTTCAACTTCCCAAGCACCACAAAAAGTTATTCAAGAAAATCTTGAAGTTAACTTCTTGAAAATAAACAAGATGTGGATAGATTAAATCTTATATTTGTACTTTATCAGTGTTCAAGTTTTAATGAACTTATTTGATGTATAAGAATATTATTGAACTTTTGAATGTGGAACTTTGGGCACCACTTAATGTACTATTATGCTTATACATAAACATATTCTTTTATTCTATTTATCAAGGAATAATTATTGGATAATACCATATAAGCATATGGGTAACCTGAGTGGAAAAGTTTACGCTAAATACATGATTGGGGTAAAAAAAAATGACAGGTTTTATGATAAGGAAGTGTACAATAAGTAAAGAGTCTATTATGAATGAATACAAGAGATTGTACAAAGTTCCAATAGTGTTACTGGTGTTACAATGCTTTGCAATGTCTGTTTTTTCTTCTTCTTATACTAGCATCTCTCTAATGATCTTTTTTATGCTTATTGACTTACAGTCTGTTGGAGGTGAATGGGCTGTTCCTTCATAAAATATATCAATGTTTAGTGAATATTTCACAGAATAAATATCTTAAAAGAAAAACTTTAAGAAAGTCACAACAAATTTTTTTGCATTAAATCTGGCTTGAGAAACTCTGATTATCAGTTGAAAATCATTATTTTCTGCATTTACTGGATTTCGTTTACGTATTCATCAAACACTATAGGCTTTTACTTAGAAACATTGATTCAAATTCATCTTTCATTAGATTTTAATGTATTTTTAGAATTATAATTTATTCAACAATTGTCTTGCTTGCATTTATGGCTTTGTCTTCTTTTCTATAACTTGATTTAATCAACTTTGAAATTATTTACTTTATTGCTTCGTATGAACTACTAATAATCTTATCTAATACAATGTCAATAGTTTAAGGAAAATTGAAAAGAATTTTTTACATTTGATTGAATAAAGAGAAATGTGTCTATATTGGAATAGGAAAGATCTTTTACACACAAATTATTTATATAGTTTTACATGTAATACAAATTTAAATCTGTTTGAACTAATTTAAACTTTATAATCTTGCTGCTTAAGCAATAATTAATATTTACTCAAAAAGTTTCTGTATTTTGTGAGGATATATTTAAATAAAAGCATGAGGTCACTCCTGATATCTCTAACAACTTATCTAATTTTAAAATATATCAAATTCAGACACCCTATACATGAATTAATTTAATTCATTTTCAGAGTGAAAATATCAACTATTAAATAATGTGGTTATATAGGTTATGAAGAAATTCCAAAGTATTATCAGGTGAATTGTTTTTGATACACATCAATTGCCATGACTAGTGGATAGAGATATATTGAAGTGACTCATTGCTTTTTTTTTTAAATTTTCTAAAAGTTTAATTTTATATCTGTTTTCATTCAACATAATTTTTGTTCTGGTTCAGGTCATTTGGATATAATAATGACTCAAGTTGTTTTTTTCTAACTGATATGCTAATACCATGACGTCTTATAAGTGTTGTTGCTTTACAGTATTTTGGTCAAATTTTGTAAAACTTCAGTCCAGATATGATTTTAAATACTAGTGTTTTTAATGGTTCAACATATAAGACATAAACATAAATTACATAATGAATAATTAATAAAAAGTTTAAAGATAATTCTTAATAAATTCATCAAATCAGACTATTTGAAAAATACGTTGAATAATCATTTAAGTTATAATATCCTATGCTAGTCAGTGTACTTATATAACTATTGAAGTTTAAAACTTCCCTGAAATTATATTTTTGGTTTATTCGATAAATGAAAAATAGATATATTGTTGACATGATAATTTTGGATGAAAATATTCTCGAATTAATTAATCTAAACCTGATATGATCAAGTGCAATCAAAATCATTTTATATGCTTTGAATTTGATTTATATAAATTTCAATTTAATATTAAATGAACCAAATCTGTTTAAGGCTTGTCTCATTCTCTTAAATCAATAATTAAAGATTATCTCTACTGTGGACCCCAAAAGCTTATAATAAATTATTTAAATGAATCCTTGAAATAAAAGTTATAAGTAGTGGTTCATAAGCATAATATTTATACAGAGATTGTAATATTTTCTGTAAATTCTTAGATCTTACAATGGAATAACTTTGTTTATAGAATTAAAGACATGGTTCTTAGACTAAGTTTTCAGGTTTTCTATTAAATATTTGATGAACAAAAGTTTACAAACATATACATAAACATAAATATATTTATTTTCTAACTATGAATTTCAATGAATACATAAAGACTTTCATTAACTTGTTTGTAGAACAATGATGGCACACCTAATACACTAGATATTGAGCCAGGTTTAAAAACTTCGATAAATTTTATTGAAACTTTACCACTCTTTATCATTGCTATTATTAATGCATCTCTTTAGTAAAAAATTATACAGCCTATTCAAAATTTTTATCTAGAGTCTTATAATTTCCATAAGCATGTTGATATTTTGCTAATACAAATTAAAATGATTATTATTCTGACTGGCTTTTTTATAGTGGTTTAAGGATTTTAGTTGCAGTTCTTCCTAGTTTTTATTTTTTTGTTCAATTATTAAAAATGATCTATTCTTTTAAAGAATAGATTTTAATTCTTCATAGTTTTTATATCATCTTGTAATATTTTATACAATGTTATAGACTCATTTAATCTTTTTAAACTCATTTTGATTGTCCAAATTATAATAAAAATCATCAAAAAAACATATTTAAAAAAATATCTTTTCTAAATTGGTTTCTCTCTTTTTTAAACTTTGTTTTTCAGTGAACACTTTTTACAAACTTGTGGATACCTTTTATTAATGCATAACCAATAGCCTAAATATCATGCTTATTTTGCTATTTTTCCATATTAAATATATATGTATATATGATGTATATTAATGTTTAGATGAAAACAAATGCAGCCACAAAGATTCAGGCTGGTATTCGGGGTCACCTAACCCGTAAAAAGCTCAAGACAATGAAGGTAAAAACGATTGCAGTGTGCCCTTAATTCAAATGACTTTTTCTTTGCTAAATAACATTAGGCTGCTACTCCTGCTGCTGCTTTTCTCATACCTGTGAAAATAATGATAATTTTGTATGTGTGCAACTTCACATCTATCTCCTACCTTTCACGATCCTTTCTTTACCTTAAGGTCCCATGCTGTAAATAACGGCTTATTTGCTGTATGTTTTCACCCTAAGTTGTTATCTGTCCCTTTTCTTTTTTTTTAACTAAAATAACACTCTCTGAGAAGTTGATGTATAATCACTGCTGGAGATTTCCCTGCTTTCTATCATTTATACTAAACTTTTTGCAGTAATTTTAAAACCCTCTTCATTTGAGCAAGCCAATTTCTACAGGGGGATTTTTAGTAAACTTTTACTAACATCTTCACCAGAAGTTTAATTATAATCATTATGCTATATAGTTTACATTAATTTGTAGAGTGTGCTTAAATTTATAGTTAGTGCTCAATATCAGTGATAGAGCGTTTATATTAATTAAGCCTTGACATGGAATCAGCAGCCTTCGGTGACTGTAAGCTTCTCACCAGCGCGGCCATCAGACCAAAAGCTTTTGAAGGCCGTTGACTCCATATCTAGGCTTAGGATTCTTATTTCAAGGGTTGTCTCTTCCCCAATTTATTTTTAGGTTTTAATTTAATAACACACAGGTTGTAAATTACACCCAATGCTTTAATTCACCAAAACAAATATATTTTCAATTCATGTCTTGATGACTATAGGCAAAAAAATTGAAATAATTGTTAAATATACTCATTATATTACAATAGTCAATTTTTTGTTTAGCCAACAACCCATGATCCACTGTATAACATACAATTGTTCAAACCAGCATCTATCAAACTTTGAAATCTTTTTGTTTATTTAATTATTTATGATAACACACAGCTTAAAATGCATTTGTAGTGCTATCATTTTTATACAATAGTTACAGTAGTTATCAATTATGTTATTGAACTTTCTCATTTAGTGTGTTATTAACACTCCATCTAATGATTATGCTTCTGGTTTTTTTGTATTTGCTGATGCGTCACTAAAAAACTTCACATTGCTATAATATTTTGCTTTTTTGACATGGTGTTTTAGATTCTTTGTGAAAGCTTTTCATCATCCACTTCTTGTCAGTTTCTTAATTAGATTTTACATGTCATAAAAGAAGTTAGACAACTTAATAGTCTGAAAGACCTATGTGAAAAAGTTAATGTAAATATAACCATAGCCTTTTTTTAAGTTCATTATAGAAAAATAAAATTTTAACCCTATACATAACAATCTTCTTTTTCTTTATTAATTTTTTTGGTTTAATACAACCTAAAAATATTGACCTGCTACAAAACTAACTAATCATTCAATCAATCAATTAATGTTATAAGTTTCTGAAGATTTTTGTTTTTTGAATTGTTTGTAAATCTAACCATTAATTATTGAGTTAAGTCTGTTCCTTGCAAGGTAGCAAAAACTAGTAATATCACTATCTTTTGTCATTTCTTTGATATAATCTAAATAAAAAGAATAAAACATAAAAACATTATTAAAAAAATTATATAATAAAATCACCATTTAGAGATAATAAATAAATAAGTTTATATGGTATAAAATGCATAATAATTTGTTAAAATGGGACTACAAGCTATGAGGCAGCTAATGGTACATAGAATGGTTTTAACTGAGATTTGAACTCATGCAATACGATTCCATAGTCCGAGCTTTTACTGATGCTCAGCCTCTCTGCCTTCTTTAATATGTCTTTCCTTATTTGTAAAGCATTCAGTGTCTTATTTAAAAATATACTTTATTCAAATTAACAATCAATTAGACATGGAGAAAGTTATTATGTATTTATAAAAAAACACAACCTGACAATTTTATATCAGTTTTTTAATTTTCAAAACTTTTTACATATTCTCTCTTAGTTTATTATTTGTACTTGCAAATATATGAATTATATTGGATATTTAGAATACCTTATTGTTTCTTTATTTTCAAAAAAATTATGAATCTCACTTCATAATTTGTTGGTTAATGGTAACAATATTCTTCTTGTTATTTTAATTTTTCATAAGCTATTGTCATTGTTGTCACCAGTGACCTCGAAATTTAACCTGCCTATTTCATTTATCCTCAAATTTATTTCATAAACAAATTTTTTATTACAAGGGTTTAATTGTTAAGTGAGTAACTAAACATAACTAGTTACTGACTTTTTATTACATACTTTTAAAAAGTTATTTTTAGTTTTCAAGATTTAGTTTATTAGTATAATCATTCTTATATTCAAAACACATAAATAGAACCTGATTGTGAATGATGTCTTGCTTGGTTGGGTTAATAGCTACTCTTTTCAATAAAGTCATGGCT
The DNA here is from genome assembly GCA_034780655.1 of Idiosepius hallami. Classification (NCBI taxonomy): domain Eukaryota; kingdom Metazoa; phylum Mollusca; class Cephalopoda; family Idiosepiidae; genus Idiosepius; species Idiosepius hallami. The sequence continues at coordinate 7,914 of JAUZSX010296382.1, forward strand.
GTACTTATGGCTCCTGTAGACCCTGCAATTGTGTGGGGGCCACAAAGCTCTTTTATTTCACAGATTTTTTGTAATAGAAAAAATTAGCAAAATAATTAATTTATGATTAACTAGTAATTCATTATCACTCTTCTATGTTGAAATATACATCTATAAACCCATCTCTCTCTCTGTCTTTCTTTGTCATTCTCTCTTTATTTTTATATTTGCATATGTATGCATATACATAGTCTTTGATCGAAGCAAGTTGCCTTCTTTAGTGAAAGGGGCTGCAAGGCGCAATCTGTGTCGGGGCTACTATGTGGCTAAGCACAGCACTGAATAAAGTAGTTGAGGTACACACAATTTTTCAAATTATCTTTTGCCTCCTTGTCTCAGACCACCCCTCCATAATTAAAATAAAATATGATGATCTACAGATAAGCATCATGTATGTCTTTTTACAATTCAAATTACTTTCTTTTATGGTTAACTCACTCAAACACAATTCACTCAAAATTATTTGCCTGAGATAATGGGTTTGCCATTAGTTTCCCATTTTCTATGATTAGTTATTTATTTGAGTAGATGACTTAAATGTATTAAAAATACTTGTTTTTCTTGCACAAGTAATTAATAAAAAGTGAAAGAGAAACGGCTAATATAGATTGGAATTGATATTCCAAATATTTGTATATAAAAAAAATAAAATCTGAATAACTTACTATGATATTATCTCCATAGTAAATATAAATTCTCTTCCTTTTTTTATTTCCATCTTCATAAAAGAGCTACACAACTTATTCATTCAAACCGAACGATCCCATTGTGACTACTTTACCGCATTTATCTATTTAAAGAATTCTTCTAGTATAATTTAGGAATAAGCAAAATTCTTATTTGGCGCTGTAATATACTCTCTAATCTTGACTGTCTTGTAGTTTAGGACAGAATTAATTTTGTTTTCTGCTTCTTGCCATATATGCATATCTTGTTTCATTTCCTATGGTTAAGTAGAAAAACAAGTCAAGGGTTTAACCATTCCTCTGAAAAAGTCTACATTTATTCTTACAGTTTCATACCATCTAATATTTTAGTTTTTAAATAACTTACTGAATTTTTATTTCCCAAGAGAATAGTGTGTAGTTAGATGATTTCTTGCTAAATAAAATGAAAAGCCAAACTTTGTATGAAGCTAATGTAGATTTTAAAGTGCAACTGAAACTTGGGTCATTTGAATGTGATAAATTATGGTTTCATTTTATTTAATTTTGTTTTTCATGAAATGTAAAAGCAATCTTTGTGATGGTTTCTTTTTTAAACATGGATTAATCTAGCTTTAAATTTTTATATAACTTTTAACTTAATGTTTTATTCATGCTTTTTCTAACATCAAATTATTTTTAATGCCATGTCAACCTTTATACTGACTGAGAAAGTTTTTTATTAACATACTTATTTTTGCATTTTTATCAAATTTCATAGGGGAGTTTTAGGGTAATCATACCCTTTTTTTTTAGTGTATTTGTCCCCAAATTTATCCCTTATTTATAAAATGGGTGTTATAGAAAACATTGTTTCCAGAAGAAAAGACAATTTCATAGATTACTTTTCTTCCTGTTGATTTTTTATACTCAGTCTGGTTGATAAATGGAAAGGTTTTAACTTCACCAAATTGTTGTTTTTTTTAATTGACGTCAATACAACTTGAAATTTTTATTTCTATCTAATACAATTGGTATTTTGTAGCTCATGTAAAACTGCTGCCCAAATACAATGATTATTACATTTTCTTAGTTTCTTCTTTACTTCTGGCTACATTTTTAAAACCAATTTAAAATCTGGTCCCATCTTGTTATCCAGAACCTATTAGAGCAGCATCTACTGTGTTATAATAACATATTGTACTAATTAATCAGATTAACAAGGTGTTACTTCCTCTTGTTTTAAAACATCAATCAGTTTTACATGCAATAACATTTCTAATGAAACTTTAAATACTAATAAACTATATAACTATAATTTTACACTTTGTTTAATATATAAATAAATTGATTGGTATCAGTGCCATGCTTAGCCAGATAGCGCCCCTGATGCAGAATTCGCCTTGTGGCCCCTTTACCCTAAAAAAGGCAACTCGCACACCCACAACATGTAATAGGCTTCGATCAAATCATACATATGAATATATTTAGAGACAGACAGGGAGATGGATTGATTGATGTATATATAACAATATAATTATAATAAAGATTTTCTAGTTAATCCTATTAATTAATTATTGTGTTAATTTTTTGCATTACAAAAGATCTCTTAAGCCAAGGAATCAGTTGTGGGGTCTGCGGGGATCCTAAGCACGGACATGATTGGTATTTAACTTATTGGATATCAATTTTTCTGAATTATATTTTCTAAGTTAATTTAAAATATGAAAGTTTGGAAATATGTTTGAATTATCTTTTTCTTGATACCAGCAACATTTCTTTTAGATTTTTCTCTTTCACTTTTTAGTCCATTTGTATTTATAACCTTTGATTTATTAATAATTTTGTATTTTTCATTCCCAATTCACACTCTAAATTTCTCTTCTAGCTTTAACTTTTTTTAGTTTAACCTTTACCCCTTATGTCGTTTGTAGAAACTGCATCGTCTAATATCTACTGCTGTAAAAGTTTAAGTGTGAATTAATTATTTAAAGAAAATACTTGTATAATCCTTTTTTTTGTCTCATTTTGAAGGAATGTAATTTTTTTTAATATTATCAAAATGTAAATAAAATTACAAGATTTTATTTTACAAAATTTGAGGAGATTAACTGCATGTGTAGTTTGATTGTTTTCATTTTCAAGATAAAGATAAAGACTAAATATTTAAATAATTGAAACAACTAACACTTTGATCTGTTTTCTTTTTATTTGTAACCTTTTTTTATATGAGCTTATTTATTTAAAATTAACAATAAAGATAAAAGCATTATTTTAAAAATAATTTTGATAAAATTTTCATTATTATTTTGAATTTTCAATTTGTTGTTCAAGAAATTCATTTAAGTATTGAAGGTTATGTAAAAAAAGAGAACTTTAATGAATAATGAATTAGTGACTAAATATAAACAAACAATTTTTAACATATGCAGAGTAGTATACCTAATATGCTGGATTTAAAATTTTTATAATTTTCTTTTCTTTTACCAAATTTTATTGAAGTTTTACCACAAACGAAATAAAATTTTAGGATTTTATTGTACAAAATATACAGGCAATTGTAGGTTAGTTGTAAACTTCTATGTTTCTTTGCTGTGACTCCTATCATACTTGATCAACATGTAATAGAATTGCAGTTTACCAGAATTGTTTTCTGATGCTTTTAAGGCATTATTCCTACAAAAGTGCTTCCACTTAAATTATCCAATGGTTTCTAATTATGTTGCATACACCTTCAACATCATCAATCACTACAGAAAGTTAATAGATTAATTTTTTGTCCCCCGAGAGGCACCATTGTTTTCAGTAGCGTCAGTCCTTTTGTCTGTCCATTCGACTATTGCCGGATAACCGTCTATAACTTTTTTCTAAAATTTTGCCACAAGTTGTATTTTTATATGCAGATGTGCATATTAAAAAAGAATTTTCTTACGAAAATACTCGTTGCATCTACAGGGGCCTAAAATGGGTCAAAAACACCCCAAAATGGACAAAAATGACATTTTTTCCCCCATAACTTTTGATCCATTCATTAGATTTTTGTGAATATATGGAGGGAATTGTGCCAAATATAAATGCAGTATTTATGAACTTGACAAAATTTTGGTTTGCATACCCCGGGGTATTTTGGAGGCTAAAAACACCCAAAAATGACACTTTTTTCACCGTAATATTTGATTCATCCATTAGATTTTTTCAAAACTTGGCCAAATTAAGGAGAGAATTGTGCCTAATGTAAATTCAGTATTTCTAAATGTGACAAAATTTTGGTTAATTGAAAGAAAAAAAAAGAAAAAAAATATTGAAGTTTTATCTCCAGCATTTAAAACCTGGCCTGTTAGATGTGCCATCTTCTTATTTAATTTTCACTTCTTTATGATTTAAATGTTTTGATTTAAATTATAATGTATAAGTACACATATTCCTGTTTATATATGATTTGAGTTTGCTAGCTAAGGATTGAGAAGTTGTTTATCCTTATTGTCAGGAAGGGCATGATCAAGCAAGTCATCATCCCCACTCATTCCACCGGCGTCAACACGAGCAGGATCATCATAACCAACATATTCATCATATTCAGAATGTGCCTAATAGTCGTGTGCACCATCCACCTGTCGATGAGAACAATAAAATCAGACATGGCACTGATATACATAATGCAGCAACTAAAATACAGGCTCAGTTCCGTGGTTTCCGCGCTCGTCAGCAAATGAAGGTGATGAAAGTAAAAGCTAAAGCAGAACAAGCTCTTCCCACTGTGGACCCTGAAGATCCTCGGGTACACGAAGCCGCTACCAAAATTCAAGCTATGATTCGAGGCCGAAAGGCTCGTAAAGAAATCAAAGTTTTAAGGCTACAGAACAGACACAGCCATGGCCGACACCACGGACATCATTCTAAATCTTCAAAATCTCATAAGGACATAAACAGGGTAGGCCGGCATGAACCCTGAGTTATAATACTTTGGTCTTGCTGTTCTCTTACCCAAATAGATCACTTTTTTCTTTGTTGTATGATTTGATAGCAATCCTGATCATAGGATATATATCTTTTTTTTCTTTCTCTTTCTTCTGTTATGATTTTTGTTTTTCTTTCGTAGCTCTCACTCCTAAGAATGAAATATTTCCTTCTATTTGTTAAAAATGAATAGAAAAGTGTGGATTTTACAATTGAACTATGCTTTTTTAGTTTATACTCTATTGGATTGGGTTTATTTTTCATAGTACTAATTTTTTTTTTAATTAGTAATATTTGCTGTCTTAGCAGTAATTGGTTTTATTTTCTTTAGATAAATTTCAGGGCAGGATTAACCCTTAAGCAAAATAAGCATCTGCTTTGGACATCAAGAACACAAACTTATCATAAAAATTTTAGCTGAATTTTTAAAAGTGTCTCAGTTTTTAAAATCTATAAAATGTCTTCCCTGTAGAGAAGGCTTTTTTACTATTCAATTTTGATGGATAAAGTTTTGTGTGGTTTATTATGTTTATATCTTTATATTTTGAATTAGACTTATATGAGGTACAGAAGTTTTAAAGTTTAAGTTCTTGAGGCCTTAATAGGGCTCGATCCTGCCCTGGATAATATAGATGTTTTAATTGTGTGAAATAAGTGGGAAATGTTTTTATACTCATTTATGAGCACAAATCCAAAAATAATTTTTTAAAAGCTTTTATTCGATTTTAAATTCCAAGATTTTGTTTATGATTGCAAAGAAAAGAAATTCATTTCTACAGTTTGTTCAAAAAGTTACTGTGATCTATAATTTCTAAACAGAAACTACTTCATGTGTTCTAAAACTCAATTGGAAAATTGTTTATGTAAAAGCAAGAATAAGTCTTGAGCCACAAAATCTATTGAAAATGACCATGAATTGAATAAAGATCAATTTGGTATTCCTTCCAAACTTTTAAACACCTAATGAATTTCCTCTGGGGTGATGTCTTAAATTTGGTGTTGAATCTTGTTGCATAAGTCATCTGGAAAAGTTTCCAGTTTGTTTTAACAAACTTTTGGCTTTCCCACTCTTCTCATTGGTACTTCCCCCCTTAAAAAAAAACAAAACAAAAAGCTTTTGGTGTTCAAATTCCTTTGGAAATGATGATTTTTATAGAAAACTTCATTCACGAAATGAAGTGAAAGGTTCAAAGTATGGTTTGTTGAACTGTCTTGCTTCAGTACTGCTAATTTTTACATTAGCCAACAATTAAAGGTGCACAGTGACTTTCTGAACACACTGTACATCTTCAGGTATTTATTTTTATTGGCTTACCAATAAAACCAAATTTCAACGGATCATCTTATCCAAATAACCATCTTTAAGAATCAATTAAAAAAAAAAATGATCTATGAATGTAATTATACCTTTAACTTATGAAAAATTTCCGTTTTTAAATCCGGTGAAATAAAGAAAAGTGTGTTGCTATTTACTAACAAATGTTTGTATCAAAATGGTGCTACTAATAAAATGGAAAGCACAAAACTTTTTATTTTTATTTTGCTACAATCTAAAAATTAATCTAAATTACTAACAAAAAGAATTTGAAAATCTATTGCATTATGAATTATCAATATCAATGTGTACATATTTTAATAAAAACTATCAAAGATTAAAACCTTTTGACTTTCCAATTATTATTCTTGTTTGTCTAAGCCGTTCATATTCTTCTAGGATTATTATGTTATAAAAAAGATATGTAGGTTTAATTTTTATCAAAATACATGATACAGTAATCAAAATAAAAAGCCCAATAAATTCAATCTATCTTCAAAGTTTAAAAATAAAATCGGTTATTAAAGAATATTAGATTATATGAATAAAATTAAGGAAAAAATAAATTTTAGTAAATATTTTGGATTTAATTCTCTGTTTAAAAAAATCCTAATCAACTATAAAAATCAATAATTGTAATGTAAACTTAATTTGTAATAATTTCTATTGTTCTTTCAACATACTTTTCAATAATTTTATTTGTGTTCGTTTCAAATAAGTAAATAAAAAAAAGAGTTTTATACTATTATTATAAACCTAAATTTGATAAAGTGTGTATTAATTTCTCATTATGAGGATTCATGTGATGTTTTGATGGTATAAAGACTATTGTTTAATCATTATTATTTGAATTAATGCTTGATATTATTTTACATCAAACCCAACAGAATGAATTTGATTTTTAATTTCAGGTTATAAATGATGTTGCCAATGTGTTTTTATTTCAGTTTGAATTTCAAAATTAATCAAGCTTGTTTTCCCTTGATAAATTTTCTTTTTTTTTAAATCATATTTTTCAATTGATTTCATAACTGTGAAATTGAAAATTGTTTGCTATCTTTATGTATTCAAGTATAGCTTGCATGTTTGAAAAGGGAAAAATCTCATCATTATGAGAAACAAACTTTATTTTCATGGCAATAGAAAAAAAATCATTCTCTATTGAAAAAAAAAAAGAAGAAAATTCGATCATTTTTAACATTTCAAATTGACTTGTTTTTTTTTTCAATTTTATAGACAGGGCCGTGCTAAGGCCCCCACAATTGTAGGGGGGTGCCGCAAGCTTCCTAGGAGACGTAAGGTTCTTTGGCTTTGTAATGCAAAAAAATTACCAAATAATTAATTGTTAGGATTAATAAAAAAAAAACATCTCACTTGAAATATCCATCTATCAATCCATCTATCTTTCTGCCTATCTCTCTCCATATATATTTATATATATATATATTCGTATATGTATGTATATATTGTCAAAAACTCTAGTATGTTGAAAGTGAGGATAACTTGAGTAAAGTGGCCCGCAAGGCGCATTCTGCGTTGGGGATGCTAAGTGGCTAAGCACGGCACTGTTTATAGATTTGAAATATTTGAAGGTAAAAAATCTCTTAACAAAGTTATGATGACTCAATATTTGGTATTGACAAAAGTTTTATTTTATGGCCAAAATTTTGAATATTAAAAGAAATATTTATCTTTCTCAGCCTTCTTTGTTTTTTTTTTGTTTTTGTTTTTGTTTTTTTAGATCTAGTTTTTCATTTACATGAAAAAAGAAATTCATACAAAGAATACATATTTTCTGAAAATTTACTGAATAATACTTTCACTACTAATAATTAATTTGCTTTTCAAAGTTGTTCAAATTAAATAAATTTTAAGTATTCTTATTTTTAAGTTTTGAAATTATATGCTCTCAAATAGGCTTAAATGAATTATCTACATATTTTCATTTAAATTTAGACTAAAACTTTTCTTGGTATTATTTGTTTTAATCATTTTCTTTGTATATTTTCCGTAATACTGAAGTAGGCAAGAACAATCTAAAATTTACTTTTAAATTAAACTTTTTATTTTTATTTTTTTTTTTAATGCTTTTATTTAAGAATATTCAAGTTTAACATTTCTTATAATTCTGTAGTTATTACCAGGGCTGTTGTAAGATGCTTTTATTAAAGAATATTCTTGTCATAGCCCTAACTAGGGTTCTGACAAGAATATTCTTTAATCTAAGCATATTGTCCTAGCCCTAATAATAAGATAATAACAAACTCTTAGTGTATCAATGAATTACAGTTAACTCTTTTGTTTGGGTGTTGGGGTGTGTGTCTAACACTGAATTGAAATGGCATCTTCATAATAATAATAATAATAATAATAATAATAATAATAATATCCTTTTCAGTGAAGTAATATTTAAAAAGATAATGATAATAAAAGGCTTAATATGGATGAATACGAAAATAAACATTCTATATTCTATAACAAATGACCTTTTTAAGAAAATGAAGTACTATTTTAATGGTTGTCTTACATCATAGAAACTAAAAAAAAAGTAATGTTAATCAATCACTGTTTTTGATGATTCTATTGGCTAAATGTAAATTTTTAAAATTTATTTTCTAAAAAAAATGTTAAAATAATCAAATTAGTTCTATACTAAAATTTTTTAACCAGGCATTAATGCTTTATATTCAACTTTCTAACAATTAATCGCCCTTCTTATAATAAAATAATTTGTATCCAGTAATTAAATTATTGATATTTGTCAATATCTACTTATGTAAATGTTAACTTTCAAATTAATAACAGCATGTTTGTATTAATTACACCTTTAGGTGCTACAATCCCTGCATGTGATCAGTGCTGTAACTCTACATCCTTAAAGGTTTCGGGCCTACAAAAAATACAGCAAACCTTTTCTGTGGCTGGCCCGACCAAATGCTATCAAACATTTGGCCCATACAAGGATTAAACAAAGATATGCCACCTTTTTTCCTCTCATAATTTTATTATTTAAATAATATAATTCCCAAAACAGTTTTTCTATTTGAATAAAAGTCATATTTTTCTAATCATAAATTTATGTTAATGCATGTAATTTTTTTTTTAATATGAAACATATTTATGCATGTATACTAACCGCCTGCTGCATGATGTTATTTTTTTTTTCAAATATTCAGGGAGAAAAACAAAGAAGCAGTGTTGACCACACTGAAATTGCAGTTCCTGAAGACACGGCGGTTCCTGCAGAAGCAGCACCTGCCGAAGAAGCAGCACCGGCCGAAGAAGCAGCACCGGCCGAAGAAGCAGCACCGGCCGAAGAAGTAGCACCTGCTGAAGAAGTAGCACCGGTCCAAGAAGTAGCACCGGCCGAAGAGGCAGCACCTGCCGAAGAGGCAGCACCTGCTGAAGAAGTAGCACCTGCTGAAGAAACAGCACCTGCTGAAGAGGCAGCTCCTGCCCAGGAAGAAGCACCGGCCCAAGAAGAAGCACCAGCCCAAGAAACAGCACCTGCTGAAGAGGCAGCACCTGCTGAAGACACTGCAGTCACTGAGAACACTGCACCTTCTGTGAGCGTAACGGCTGAGAACACTGCAGGTGGAGCAGCAAATGAAGAGGAAGAAATTGATATTGATCTGAATGATCCAGAAGTGGCAAATGCTGCTAGTAAGATTCAAGCAGGATTTAGAGCCCACATGAGCAGGAAAGACATAGCTCCTAAGGTAATTATTTCAACTTTTATATTTGACCATTCTCATTCTCTGTTTCAGTTCTTTTCCTTCTGATTTTTGCATCTTTTTCTTTTAAAGTGTAACATCATTTTTCTCATACTTAATCCTTTCGATCCTAACTTATCAAAATTACCAAGTAGTCACCAAAAGCCATTATATTAGTGTAACATATTAAGGTCAAAATATTGGTGTATCTTCTTTTGCCTTATGCCATCAGAGCCGATATATTGGCCCTTTAGGGTTCAAAGGATTAAAAAAAAAAGAAAAGCATTTATTTTAAAAAAAATTAATTTTTTTACTCTTCTCCTAACACTCAGTAAGTTTTTTTTTTTCATACTAGATTGTCAAGCCAATCTATTTTATATGTGAGTCATCGGTAGGGTTGTAGCGTGATGCCAAAAAATATTCTTGTTGTTACTTGGCTATTTTGAGGATTTTCTAATTTCTTTCTAATTTCTTTAATTCTGTTGTTCTGTCGTTATTTGTAGGGCTGCGTGTTTTTATTAAAGAACATTCTTGTCACGGCCCTGATAGTTTGGGCCGTGACAAGAATGTTCTTTAATAAAAACACAAGTAAGTGTTTTATGAGAAAGAATCAACCAAGTTATTTATCCCCTCCCCTCTTCCACTTCCTCAGATATTCTTTGTGATTGTGGGGCTCTTGCTGTGGCCCAGTGGTTAGGCAGTCGGACTTCAGAATCATAGTATGCAATTTCTAATCCAAGTCGTTCTGTTTACGTTGACATGTCAACTAACACCCTTGGCAAAGATATGAATCCCGATCTTCCATCCAGTTGGAGACACCGGTTCATATAAGATCACCAAAGTTAAGCAATGTAGAGTCTGTTCAGTAATAAGATTGGTGACCACTTAGGAATCACAGCTGTACAGTCAAGTCATGTTAGAGGCACCGGTTCCCATTAGATCACCAAAATTAAGCAATATAGAGCTGGTTCAGTAATAAGATGGCTCTTGTACAAATAAAATTCTGAATCCTCTCCACAGAGGGAAGACTGGGTGGAGGTGTTGCATTCCTTATCAATAATAAGGGCAAATTTTAATTTCAATGACCTTTTTTATCAATAAATCTGTTTTGATTGGGGTATTAAGGCATGTTGAGGTCCTTTGCGTGAATTTGCTACATGAATCCTCATTCACCAGGATTATGGCCTGATAGGGTTTAAACATTAAGGTATAGAATAGTAAGAAGTGTTGTCTGTTCAGCCAAACGTATAGTATAAATCCAGAACCGAACCAATGATTGGATCATTGGAAGTCCTGGTTTTCATAGATACTGTCTCAGTCAATTAGAAGGATGATTCCACCTCAACAAAATCCAAACTTTAATTTCTATAACTATAAATGAGAGTGATTTATGATAAATCTGATTAATTAATGTTGTAACTAATCATCAATTACATATATCTTTTTATTCTTTTTTTGTAGATTCTTTTTTGCTATTTCTTTGCAGTAGTTGAATGTGTAAGCAAATGAAATAAGTTGATAATGTAATTAGAAATGATTACAATGTAATGAAGTTAACCTTTTAATGCCTGTTTTTATTACTAAAATTTTCATCCAAGATTAATGGCAATTTGCATGTTATATTTCACTGCTTCCCTGTTTTTAGTGTTTTTATTTAGTTTTGTCTTTTATAACAATTGCAAATGGAATCTCAACTCAACCTGTTTTCTAAATCTGTTGAATGTGTTTTCTAAATATTTGGATCACATCTGATTTGTAATTAGTTATCTAATTACATGCTCTAACAAGTTAATACACATCAATAAGCATCTGTATATATAAACATTAGATGATTCAATGCCAACTAAGCTGTAACAATGCATTTAATCAAAAGCTAATTGCTATTTTCACTTTTTTGTAAATTAACTGCTATCTAATAGCTTAAAAACGTGCTACTACCTTTTAGTACAGTGTTTCAGTTTCAGCTAATAGCAGGGATTTGTTTCTAGCTATTTGAGGTTTTATTTTTTTTATTGGATTAAAAGGAGTATTTAGTGATGGTTAGTAGGGTAGGAACTTTTTGACTTCCCTATGTTTGTAGCAATGATCTGATAAACAGTGCCGTGCTTAGCCAAATAGTGGCCCTGTTGCAGAATACGCCTTGCGGCCCCTTTACCTTAAAAAAAAAGAACAACTTGCATGCCCATAACATACTGGAGACTTTGATGAAAGACTATATATTATATTTACTTGGTGAGCAGCACCAGTGAAGTTTGGCACAAGGCCATTTTTGTGAATCCAAGGTGAATCAAATGGTATTGACTGGGATTTAAACTTGTGTACCAAAATTTCAGAGCCGGAGCTTTTACCAATGCTTCAACTTCAAAGACTATATATACGTACATATACAAATATACATACACAGAGAGAAAGATAGAGAGATGGATTGATAGATGTATATTTCAAGTGTGATAATGATTTTTTAGTTATTCCTAATAATTAATTATTTTGATAATTTTTTGCATTATGAAAGATCTGCAAAGCCAAGGAGCCTTGCAGACCCTAGGGAGCATGCAGCCCCCGTGCAATTATGTGGTTAGTGGGGTCCCTAAACACAGTCCTGCCTATAAACTTTAAAGCATTTATAGCATTAACTTTCTGATCATACAAAAACTTCATTTACGCTATTATCTTGTAAGAAAAAAATAATAATGATATTATTTATTAACTGTATCTGTGAATGTGTGTGTTTTTATTACTAAAAAATACCAAATCCAATTTTCATCAAACCTAGCAAATAGATCTGCAATGTTCCTCAGTAAGTTTCTGTCACATGATGAGGGCCCAAACTTGCCCATATATCGGGAAAAGTTGCAAAAAAAAATAAAAGGAAGGTTTGTGCAAGAAGTAGCATTTAATCTTTGGACCCTACAGGGATGATATGTTGACATCCTAAAGCAAAAGAAGATGCAGAAATATTTCAACCTTTCTAATAGAATGACTCCTATTGAATAGTTGGCAATTTTGGTAAGTCAGGGTTCAAAGATCCAAGAAAATAATTCATATTTTCAATCTAAACTTATCTGTGTATTTCAGTAGTTCCCAACCTTTTTTTTTTTACTCCTGCACCCCTGAAAAAAATTTTGCTTTAACCTAGCACCCCCTACATTTTATTTTTTGTTTAAAGATAAACTTATTGACTGAAGTTTTTGAAAATTTTCTTAGAATTTTCTCAAAAGATATCATATTCTTTAAAGTGCAAAGCAATTCATTAAACTAAGGAAATTTCTTGGAAGTTGCAGCCGGGATGTGAGCACCCCTGGTTGGAAACCAGGGGTCTATTTAATTTCATTAAAAACTTTTTAATAAAGGAGATAACTCTTAAATATATTGAGCTATTTCCCTTTGTATTGTCAATCTATTTTGTATTGTAATGTTGTTTTGTATTTAATAAACACTTAATAATGACAAGACCATTTGATTGATTAGAATTAAAAGATAACTTATTGCCAAGATATAATCACCCTACAAAAACAAAATGAAGGTAATTTGGAAATTGATTATCTATGTTAAAAATATTCAAATTCAAACTGCATTCAATTTGATGTTAGCTCTATTAAATTGTAAGGATTTAATCATTAGGAATATATAAACTTGGCTCAACAACTGGGATTAAGGCATATTTTTAGTTATCTTTAGAAAAAAAGAAGAGCATACAAGTTTTAAGGATATTTATCTAATGCATTTTTAAAATTTTTAATACCTTTTAATAAATATAAATTCAAATATATAATGATTTTACTAATATTGTTTATTCATTTTTTTATTTTGAATCTCTTTTGTTTGTCTATTTAAACTTTATCCAATAAGAAAATTAATATTTATTTGATGAATTGAAATAATGTTTTAAGGAATAATGTATTTGTAATAATTACTTTCAATGAAGATATTTTCCAGTTTGATAAATAATGGGCTAGTTCTCTTTTCTAGAGATTAGTAATCAAGACACTCAAACAAAAACTTAGAAAATGTTGTTGTTTAGAAGCAAATAAATGTCAAATTATTAGGATGAGAAGTGAATTTTGTTGTAATTATAATGACTCAAGTAGCAGCTGAAGGAGAACAAATAATTTTCAACCTTTTTTTTTTAGTTTTCTTTGACACAAAAATTTATTGGAAGCTCATAAAATCTTTCTGAAATGAATTTTTTTTATGGTTGTGCTCAAACACAAAAGTACAAATTAAATTGAGCTTGTTTGACTTTGGAATATAGCCATTAACTCCCTAGATATAATAATAATAATAATGATAGTGATAATGATGAATAATAGTAATAATAATAATAATTATAATAATAATAATAAACAAACAAACCAAAACAACAACAAAAAACAAGACTCTTTTCCCATCTCTATTCAAATGACTAAAACTTCTATTATCATTCTCTATTTTTCAATCTTTTTTTTTCATTTAATCTTGTTATAAAGATCCAAGATCATTGAAGGACATTGCCCCAAGACATTACCAGTTTTTTTTTTTATTATTATCATAATTAGCATTAGTTCATGAAAATTCATATAAATCTGTTAACAAAGCATGAAAAAAGTAACATTTTTAACCATACACCATTTTCAGTAATTTCCTTTAAACAATCTAAGAGAATTGTATCTACAAAGTTATATAGACAAGCAAAAACTTTATTTGTGAATAAAAATCTTTTGTAGAAAAAATTAAAAGTTAGATTAAATTAAAATCAAGTTTGCCTGTTGTGATTAAACAACAGCATTGTCACACAGACAGGTAGAACGTAAATTCACAAATAGATAAAATCTAAAGTATTATGAAACCAATTTCATTAGAAGTCCAATTGGTTCACTTCCAATTGGACAAACTGCCAACTTAGCCATTGATCTGATTGAATCAATTTCCCATGCAGTAAAAATCAAATTTGTAATCAGGTGATAAAAAACATGCCTAATTTTGCAATAGTTTGAAATATCATATACAAGGTGAAAGATCCTGGTTTTAAAATATCATATACAAGATGAAAGATCCCAGTCAAAACCATTGCATTCACCTTTTGCTGCCTTGAGCAGATGGGGCTCATTAAATCAAGAGGGTAGCTCGTCTAGGTGAAGGGTAACCCTCAATGTAAAAAGTCCGGGTAAGAGCACATAAAAATGGCCTTGTACTAAACATGGGTTGATGCTCCACAAGTAAATATAATATACAAGGTGAAAGAAAAAAAACCTCAACTAAAATAACCTTGTTCCTCTCCCCAAAAATAATTAATGACAAACAACCAACTTAAAAAAAAACAACAACTGTAAAACAAGTAAACTAGGCAGAGAAATTAAAACACTTTTTAGCATTGAATGACCTAATAAGAGTTGATCAGTGCCTTGCTTAGGCACAGAGCAGCCCGATGTACCTTGTGGCCCCTTTACCCTAAAAAAAGGCAAGTTGCAAATCTACAACATACTATAGGCTTCGATCAAAGTCTACATACATACACAAATATTTATGGATTGATAAATGGATATTTCAAAATATAATTGTAATAATAATTTTCTACTTGATCCTAATAATTAATTATTTTGGTAATTTTTTACATTACAAAAGATCTGAGAAGCCAAGGAGCCTTGCGGCCCCTCCCCCAGCAATTGTGGGGTCTGTTAGGGCGTTAAGCATGGCCCTGGTTAATTAAATCAATCAATCAATCAATCAATATACAATATGGAACAGGTGGTAAGCCTAATATTCCATATTTAAAACCCAGATAATTTTTCTTATCCCAACACATTTTTATTGACACTTTACAACAAAGTAGATACGATTATAGGATCTTATTATCTAAATTTTGGGGAGTCTTTATAATCAGGTGTTTCCCTGTAATCTGTATAAACAGTGTAATGTTTGGTTGAACCCTGATATTTTGAGAAGTTAATGGTGATTACAGTTTGCTAACTGGTATTTAAATAACAGTGAATATGGGTTTTGAAAATCGGTGTTACAGAAATACCAGTAACGTTTTTTCTGAAGTTTTCCATTTTACCTCTTGAATTAGCAATGGAAGGAAATTCATTGTAAAAGTAATTCAAACTTACCAAAAAGGTAGCTTTTCAAAATTTCACTTATCCTATCAGCATAATACTTCACTGACTATGACAGTCTTCAGGCAATCCAAATCGTAAAAGTTCAAATAATCAACTATACAAGTCTTGGGGTAATCAGGAGAGAATCTGCACCATTTCGGGACCTTCCTCTCAGTTTTAATTGCACACTGCCCCCCCCTCACTGATTAAAACTAATGATAGCATAGAATAAGTTGTTCTCTCAGAATTACAAAAAAAAAAAAAATAAAATGCATTAAAAAAATGATGGGATTTGAATAAGTTCATATTTTTATCTCTATATAAATTGATATACTCTCAGGTTGTGTGACAGTTATTTGCCCCCTTCCTCTGAAGTAACCCCTTGAAATGAGATATCAAATAGGAGTCACCTCCCCCCAATCAGGGGGAGGCCCTAGTTATATTTTTATCAGTGTTTTGTGATATTCTAAAATTGGATATTTTAAGGGCTTTTTTGTTTGTCACTAATTTAGGCCCAGTTCTTAAGTCTTAACCCTACCAGACCTGAGCTAGTGAAACTAACCTGCCCCAGTGACTGGCCCCCTGGAATAAATTGGGAAAAGAATTTAAACGCATTAGTAATTTTTTGCCTTTCATCAACCACCAATAATTCAGCCTTTGTGTGCCAGTCCGTCTAACAGGTGGAGCCCTCCTTCATGCACAGATACTTTCTAAAGTGGGTGCACCACCAGAACCTTGTCTTTACCTTCTTTGCAGAACGTTAGACTTGCGCTAAATTGAGGTTAAGCAGAGGTGAGATAGTTATTTTTAGCCTTCTGACAAAAAACACATGGTCGGAAAAATACCGGTTTAAAGGTAACTAGCTATACAACATTTTCAGAAATTACCAGTATATCGGTAACTTGGTCTTGTTGGGTTAATACCAACTGAGCTGTTGTTTAGTAATTACTTGACCTGAGTAGTATCATAAGCTATATTGTTCTCCAACCCAACCAACCTTGGCAGCCGTATCCTTGCAACAGGGCTGCTTTTTGTTTATATACAATCATTTTATCTCAAACAGCTACTTAAGTCTATACCATCTCTTTTCCTCTCTCTCTCTCCTTTTATTTTTTTTTATCTTTCTATCTGTCCACCATCTTCCCACTCTCTCTTCCTTTAACAAACACATTTTTCATTTATAAACCAAATTATCTATTACCCATCATATCTGACGATTTCTTACAAATTTGTTTCCTTTACTTGTCTTGGTGCCTAAACAGGGAGAATAATCAGGACTCCAAAGTAGAATAGAAAATATGATGCTCTACTTTAAAATCAGAGGTTGAGGATTTGTAACAGGTCAAGAGTGGGTGTTTACAAATGAACAGTGTAATATTTTCATATTTCTCAATATGTAAAAATATAAAGATCAGCTTTTACTTGCATCTTTCCTCATTGTCCATCATGTCTGTTGGTGAGAGGTTGCCTAGCAGGCTTTTCTTTCTCTTTGGAAGTTGAAGATGAGTTTTTGGTATAGACCACTGGTTTTCAAACAATTTTTTGCCAGTGCCCCTTTCACTGCTGAATGAAAATGCCAGCGCCCCTTTTTCTAATGAACGCCATAATGACGGTACATCTAGGAGAATATATGGTGGAAGTATGCAAGAAAAAAGTCTAGTTGCAGTGATTGGGGAACACTTAATTAAATCATTCTGTTTTTCCAACCTTTCTACCAACACTAATATCACATTTTAATTTAATTGCTCTCGCCCCCTTTATCTGACTACAAAGTCGCCAGCGCCCTCCCTGAAAGTTCATATCGCCCCTTCCAGGAGGAAGTACCACCCAGTCTGAAAACCACTGGTATAGCCAACACCTTGTGTGGAAGGAATTTCCTTAAAACTCTTGGTTCTTGGTTGAGCGAGTTTATTTCATTTGTTCTGTCATTTGGTTATCTGAATGCTATTTGCTTGGGGGCAGTCGATGTGGCCTAGTGGATAGGCAATCGGACTTTGGAACTGTAGTATGCAGGTTGTTCCGTCTACATATTGACTAATACTCTTGGGAAAGCTATGAGTCCCCATCTTCCCTCCAGCTATGGATTAAATAGTGCAACTTGTGTATTAAAAAAAACAAAAACCATGTGTGTATAAAAATAACATTTATTTTTAAAGTAATTGTTCTGGGCATTAAAATGACCTAAAAGGGTTGATGTGCCATTAAACACAAAACAAGCAAACGAGCTGCTGGATTTGAAATAGTAACAAAATGGCGACAAAAATGCAAAGGTGATGTTTCATATGTTTATTCACGTCTTAACACACTCAGTCAATCTTTGCGATTCCCTTCTTAATTTACTCAGTTATCTTGATTTTATATCGCTCCGATCTGGCTTTCTGGAACCAGTTGATGTATTTTTGTTTTTATTTCATGGCATATCAACCTTTTTAGGTCATTTAATTCCTAGAATTATCATTTTCGATAAATATTTTTTTGTACACACAGAGTTTTTTGGATTACACAATATGCACTAATCAACCCATAGATGGTCGAAATGGTGGGATTCATACCTTTCCCATGGTATTTGTCCAAATGAGAATGGTATGACTGGGCTTTGAATTCACGTATTATGATTCTGAAGTCCAACTGCATATCCACTTCCCTAAGTGGACTTCCTTGGAACCAGTTTACCTTCTACGGAAGAAGTTAATTATATGAACTTAATTATTTAAGAGATGCTGTTAGCAGCCCATACAAACTGATAACATTAGACATTCATATCCAGTGCCTGCCGTGGGCAGCGACAGTGGAGCATTGGTAAAAGCTCTGGCTATGGAATCGTATTACGCGAGTTCAAATCCCAGTCAAAACGATTACTTTCACTTTAGCAGCCTCGGGCAGATGGGGCTCGTTAACTCTGGATAACGGCTCGTCTAGGTGAAAGGTATACCGAATGTAAAAAGCCTGGGTTAGAGCACGTAAAAATAGCTTTGTTCCAAACTTGGGTTGGTGCTCACCAAGTAAATATAACTCAGTGTGTGTGTGTGTGTGTGTGTGTGCGTGTGTGTGTGTGTCCGTGTGTGTGTGTGTGTGTGTTTGTGTGTGTGTAATGATTCCTACCAAATCATTATACCAAATTTTGGTGTAGAAGCTTATAACTTGATATATGGATTACTGATACCCGTGGAATGTGCCTGTGATGAAAATGAAAATCTTTTTAATCAGTGAAAGAAAGGTTTTATTCAACATAAAACACAGCATAGTAACAAAACAGAAAAACGTGCTAATATCGATGCTATTTAAACATGATGCATGTGTTCTAATCGCTACACATCATCATCAGCATCATCACAACAGTGCCTAAGAAAATACTACACTAAAAATTGGTCTACAGACTTGGAATTTCATATAGGGATTTTTAGATCTCATTAATATTTTTTTTATTTAGTCTTGATCCAGCAATTTATCTGCTAAGGGATCAAAGATCAAGAATTAAACTATTGCAGTCACTACATAACTACTCTGCTATTTCTGGGTGCAAATTTGATAAATAGGATATTAAGACCTGGGAAACAATTTTGAGACTGAACAAAAAATGCTGGTCAAGATATGAAATTAAAAAATCACAAATCAAAATGAAGTGAGCATCAAAGCACCACTTTAAATTGCATCGCACAATGGCAAATTACATTTCATAAATTAGAATTCAAATTCACTGTTGGAAAATATGATATTGACATTAGGGATGTGATGGTTTTTTCCACTCGTTGTTGCCTCTGTAGATGAAGCGGCACGATATGACAAAATGACAATTGTAAAAGTGTTTAGGGGTTTATTAATTCTATCTAGAGTATTGTTTTACTATTTAAAAAGCTTTCTTAAGCATCTTTTAGCTGCAAATCCATGGCGCCTGGGAAAAGCCGGGCAATATTTCTAGTAATAAATAAGGTAATCACAGAAACGCACGAAGATAGCAAAGAAAGCTGGAAAAAAGGCCGATGAGCTAATTGGTTGGAATATTACAACATTGAAATCTGGGATGCACACAATAGCTGAAAAAATTCTTCAAACATTAAAGATATTAGCATTGAAGAAGAAGAATTGTATAACTCATTAACAAGGAACACCAATTTCCCTATAATTATTTAAAAGCTCGATAAATGCATCTCTTTTATTAGCAAAAACTACTCAATTATGAGATATGGAATCGCAGTTTTTTATATGTTTGCAAGTAAAATAACATAAAAGACCCAATGGAAATATTTAAAATATTTTTAATTTTTTTTTTCAGTTTTTATATATTTCATTTCATTATTCTTTCTTTTCTTTTCTTTTTCTTTTTTTTTAGAGGTGGGGAAAAGGTAAAAGTAGAAGAAGACTTTCTTTTGGGTGACCTTGAAACAGATCCAGAGATCAATATCGATTTTGTTAGGGGGGGAGTTCAGTGAGAAAGAGAACAAAACTGTTGAGTTAAAAAAGAAATTCTCAAGGGAAAAACTGGCAAGGTTTTGATCTGTAGCCAAGTATTGGCTTTCATGCAATGTACCTTTGATTGGGAGCGATTTTTAATCAGTTGACCAAGCATATATAGTCCTTATATATATATATATATATAC
>JAUZSX010296383.1:0-13577 GCA_034780655.1 Idiosepius hallami
CACTAAAATAGGTGTTTTTAGCCCCAAAAAACTCCAGGGAATGCGAACCAGAATTTCGTCACATTCAGAAATATTTAATTTACATTTGGGGCAATTCCATCCACATTTTGGCCAAGTTTCAGAAAAATTAATGAATGGATCAAAAGTTATGGGGCAAAAAGTGTTATTTTTAAGTGTTTTTGATCCATTTTAAGCCCCTTGGGATGCAACGAGAATATTCATCATAAATTTTTTTTTACTATGCACATCTACATATAAAAATACAACTTGTGGCAAAATTTCAGAAAAAAATAATGGATGGTTATCTGGCAATCGTCCGGTCAGATGCACATATGCATTGAAAACAATGGTCCCTCTCCGATAAATTGAAGAACCAAAAAAAAATGCAGAGTTATTTAGAAGATATTTTGAAAATAAAAATGAACTAAAGCCATTTTTCTATCAGTACTGTGGGGAAAATTATGTTAACCACAAAAATGTCTAGCGAAAGTGTGTGCTTTATGTGCAATAAAATTGACTCGGAGGGGGAGAAATACAAATAGCTGCACACTATAGTTTGATGTTCAAGATCTTGTCCTGCTAATGCAAATTCCCATTGTTTGAATGCAGATGAGGTGATATATATAAACAGGTCGTTTGGCAAACATGTGGGATTGTTGAAGGAGAATTCTTTAGAATTGCTGGTGTGTATTTACTATGCTGCTTTGCTTTAACACAAGTACATTGAAAAAAAAAAGTTTATAATTTTGAGATGATTTATGATATTTTAAATTTTATAACTACATAAAGAAAAAAGAAAAATGCAATTACCAAAGTGTGTATTTGATCAGGTTCTGAAATAACCACTGTGAGTCTGGATAACTGTTTTAGCTTCTCTCCGGTATTCTGAAAATTAACATTAATATAATTTTTAACAAAATGTTCAAAAATCATTTTTCAAATTAACTCCATTTCATTCTAAGGGAAATGACAAGTGAGGCCAGGCAAAGTCGAGCAACACTTCTAGTAGAAGATAATAATTAGTAGATAATAATGATTAATAATACTCACAGTTATTGTTCCAGAATATTGTATTTTTAATTTTTCTTCAGCTAATAGAATTTGTTGAGGTGATATTAAAGGTTTTTGCTGGAATTAAAAAAAAAATTTTTTAATTGTCTGATTAAATAAAAACATTCACATATTTTAATTTTAAAAACCTACAGAAAATCATCCAATCATAATAAGATGTTCAGCAATTATTAAATGAATAATGATCTTTATAAGGGTTTAACTATTAAAATCAATAGTTTTTTTTTTGTTTTTTTTTTATTAATCTAAATTTAATTTTTTTATGTCTTTTTTGCTGAAAATCTGATATCTAAATGATATTTTTTTAGAAGGAAGAATGAATATTGTAAACAAAAACTAAAAATGAAAAAAAAAGATGCTTTTATGAAAAAGGATAAAGGGTTTTAATCTAAACTGATAGGGCATTCTTTCTTTTTCATATTTTTGTTTGTTTTATGGCATATCAACCTTTTTAGGTCATTTAATGCTGAGGACAATCATTTATGATAAATGCTCTTTTTTTGTCCACATGTAGGTTTCGATTGGTTGATTGGGTGGTTTATTTTACAAGCATATCAATCCTATTAGCTTATTTAATGCTGAATAGATTATTTGTTTAAGTTTCTTTATTGCTTATTTTTCTAGTTGGATATTTTTTTTTTTCTTATTTATTTAATACATAGCTGGAGGAAATGTGTGGATTCATACTTTTCCTAAGGATATTAATCCAATTATGAACGCAAATGGAATGACTGGGATTCGAACTAGTGTTTAACAATTTCAAAGTCTGACTGCCTAACCACTGCCCCAAAATACTTTCACTCAGATTTACAGTAATTGCTATGATAAAATAAGATTAATTGTACAAATGCTGCGACACACTATAATGTGTATAGCTTAATAAATTACTTCTGCATTGGTTCTTATCAGATGTTTTGTGGCAAAATATGGGGAATCCAATTGATATGTTATGAATTTAAGTCATAATATAATATCAACCAACTGAAAATGCCAAGAATGATGACTGACTAAAAATGTCACAAAGTAAGAAACAGGTTATATTGCTCTTTCTGTGTCACATAACAGTAAACACATACTTAAGCATACATAAGAGTAAAGTTTAAAGTAAGTAAGCACAAAATCTGCCCCACAATGAAATTAGCATTTGTATATAATATTGTTTGTTAGTTTTTCCCCAAATCAACATTTTAGAACATTTAATGCAGAAAACATTAATTTTTGATAAAAGTTTTTTTTTGTCCATACAGTTTTTTTTTAATAACACAATATACACTATTTAATCCATAGCTAGAGGTAATGTAGTTATTCTTACATTTCCCTAATGGTATTAGTCCAAATTTCCATGCAAATGGACCGACTGGGATTCAAACGTATTACAATGTCAAAATCTGACTGGATATCCACTGTCCCAAGTGGACTTCAACATTGACTGGTCAAGTAAATATTATATTTGGTTGAATGGACAAAGTGATTTCTGGTTGTCTAATAACTAAGGCTGTGACAATATGCTTTCATTGAAGAATATTTTTGTCACATACCTATTTTTCGATTTTATTATTTCTTTTAATCTTAAATAGTATAATAATCACAGAATTAAAAGAAATGGTAGTTAAGTAATGAGTCGAGTTGTGATAATTCTTTAGTAAAAGCATATTGTCACAGCCCTACTAATAATATATGCATTATAAGGAAAACAGAAGAAGAAGATTGGATGTGAGCAGAAATAAGTCGAAGTAATTCAACTCAACTGAAAGCAAAAAAAGGAATCCTGGAGCAAGAAAGGAGTTATTCCAATCATCAAACCTTTGAACACAAGCAAGAGAATTGAAAATTTTCGAGGCTTTTTTTTTAATGACACCCCCAGAAGTATTCCATGGATTCCTAGGGTCCATGTGGAGAGGGGAAAAATCTATCAGCAAGTTCTAAAACAAAGTCAGAAAATCAATATATTAAATGCTTCTCAACCTCTCTTTACTCGTGGACCCTTTTCCATTTTTTTTGCCTTGATGGACTCCTCATAAACCAATATTTTATTTAGTATTGTAGGATGAAGGCCAGACAGAATATATATCATAATGCAAAAGAACAAAGTGCCTAAGGCACATATTTCAAACCAGCTCCTATCACTTTTTTTTTTGCTTTTAAGGCAATTTTATGGAAATTTTTTTAAATCTTTAAAATACATTCAAATTCATTTTAATGTCTACTTCAGCTTTTTTTTTTCACATCAAACCAAAATTACAGTAAAAATTAGATTTTTAATAATAGAAACCATTATTAGTTGGTTTTCCTCATGGACTACAATAATATCATTGTAGACTCTCAATTTGTTATATTTTTACCCTGTGGACCCCCAGAAATATTCCATGGACCCTTAGGGTATATGTGGACCCTGGTTGAGAACCCCTGATTTTTCTGAAAATAAAACTAGAAAAAAATAAACAAATATATCAATAAAACTAAAAATCTATTGCAATTGTTGTTGTCTGTTGGTGACATTTTGAGAGGAATAATTTGGATAGTGTAAAAGAGGTGGTGATGTAGAATGGAATCATGGGGGAGGGGTTTTAAGTCAAGATTGCTCAAAGCAGAAAATGTCACAAAAGTGTAAAGTTTACAAACACACACGCTAAAAATTACGGATAAACAGATTGGATAAAATAAAGGTTAAAAAAAAAAAGTTAGGATTAGGGTTTTATGTAAAAAGTTTATATTATTATATATTATTTATATTATTAAAGAAGGGATGAAAGGAAAACTAGGTAGAAAGCAATAGGAACATATAGAAATTTGTTTTGATGGCATATCAATCTTCTAGGGCAGCGTCGGTGGAGCATTAGTCAAAGCTCAGGCTCTGGAATTACGCATGTTCAAATACCATTACTTTCACTTTATCAGCCTTGGGCAGATGGGGCCTGTTAACTCGGGAGAGCATCTCATCTAGATGACGGTAATACCGAATATAAAAAGCCCGGGTAAGAGCACGTAAAAATGGCCTTGTGCCAAACTTGGCTTGGTGCTCACCAAGTATATTATCAATCTTCTAGGTCAGTTAATGCAGAGATCAATCATTTTTTGATAAACGTTCTTTTTTTTGTCCACGTGTAGATTCTTGATTATCACAACAATGCACTATTTAAGTTGGAGGGAATGTGGGGACTCACACCTTTCCCAGGGGTATTATGTCCAATTAGGAACACATAAATGGAATGACTGGGATTTAAACTTGATTATTATGAGTCCAAAGTCTGTCTATCTACTATCCCAAGTGGACTTCCCCAACATATATACAGGGTATCAAGTTGAGGGAGAGGGGAAAAAGAGAGTGAAGATGGAAAACTTATAAAGAATAAGAAAGAGGTAGAAAGATCTTTAAAAAAAAAAGAAAAAGTTAAAGAAAAAAATATTGATGAAAGAAAAGAAAAAAAAAGGCAAATAAAAAGAAATAAACATTTATTATTTTCTTAATACAATTTATTAATCCTTTGGATCCTAAGAGGCTGATATATCGGCATTGACAACTTAAGGCAAAAGAAGACACACCAATAATTTGGCTTTAATATGTTTCTCTTATATAACAACTCTGAGTGACTACTTGGTAATTTTGATAAGTCAGGGTTCAAGGGTTAAATAATATAACATGAGTAGGTTTTTTTTTATACAGGGTGGCGCAAAACTCACCCATTCATTTGTTTAAGTGATATCCTTTCTTCTGATTATTTCCTCTGAGCTTATCTTAAAGAAAGGCTATCACCTAAACAAACCAATGCACAAGTTTTGCACCACTCTGTAGATACCCTAAAAATGAAGCAAAATAATATTCTAAATCTTAAGAATCTTTTTATTTCAAAACAAAAAGAAGAAAATTTATTAAATTCGGTTTATGATATTTTGCCAAGAATTTGTTTCCAATGAATGTTAACCAGAAATTGAAAAAAAAAAAACATTTATTTTGCAATAATTTTCTAATCGAAGATTGATATGAAATTACATAAAATAAGAATTAACAATGTTCAATATTTAAAAAAAAAAAAGGAAAAAGAAAAGGAGTCTCACTTGGTTTTTCTCTTTCTTTCCTTTTGGCTTAACTGAATGTGTAAAGGTGTTATTAACAGCAAATACTTTGTAACCCACTGAAAAAAAAAATAATTCATATATCATATATATATATTAATCTGTAGAGTGAGATTGCTTATATCTATTGTTAGAGCGCTTGATATCAGTGATAGAGCATGAATATTAGGTATGTGACTGTCAATTTCTCACCTGCGTGGTCATCAGACTTTTTTTCCAGTCTGCTACGTTTATATATATATGTACACACACATGGTTAATTATAAAACAGACCAACAATTCTTACCCTGTCCCCCCCCAAAAAAAAAAAATTATTCATATTGTCATCTCTGTTTTTAAAACATTTTTTTGCTAAATCTTTTTTGCAGTACATTGAACAATAATATCATTTGAAAAAAAAAATCATAGACAACAAAAGTTTTCCCAAACCAACCAATCCTTTAAGAACTTTGTCACAGAGATAAAAAAAAAAGATTCTTTAATGAAGAACTTTTATAATAACCAGACAAAAGAGGATTGGGTACAAGGGGTGAGGGTAAGACCTACTTAGAACTACCCTAATGGCTCAGAGCAGTCAAAAATAAGGAATTGGGTCTATAACACAAATGTTTTATCATTTTCTATTATATAGAATACACATAACTTCTTAGCAGATGTTGACCTTACCCTCCACTAACTACCACTACCAACAAACCACCTAAGAAAAAAGGGGAAAAAAAAGAAGTTACATTTATTTAAAATATATATTCTAGATTTTTACTGACTAAATAGATACAAAATATTTCCTGTAAAATTTTTTTTAATTTCCATTTTCAATATACAAAAAATGTTATTGCATAGCAATTGCATTTAATCTCCTAGCAGCAATTTTTATGTCTGAAAACCCAAATCGAATTTGGTGCACAGGTCCAAATACTCTGTTTATCAAATTTCACGTCTCTAGACAAAAAAACTGGCAAATTAGTCTTTTTTCGGAGAAATGTCTGTTGTCGTGAAACTTGAACAATTCTTTCAATGGTAAACTGTTAGAGCGTTTAAATTTTTGTTTAATTTCCTTCTAAAAGCTGATTTTTTAAAATCATTTTTTTTTTTCTTATCGGCCGGTGGGAAGCAAGTGGCGTCTAAAAATAATAACACATTTGATAAAGTGACTGTCTTTTTCACCCACAATCTTTTAAATACAGAGTAAAAAAATTTTTTTTTCATCCTTTATCCTTATTTTTCTTATTAAATGAGCAAAGTTAAATCATTTAAATAGGTTTAATAGAATAGAAAATAAAACAATACAGTCAATGTTTTTTTTAACAAGCCTTTTTAAAAATGAAATTCAATTTTTAAACAGAAGAAAAAGTAGTTCAAGGTGAAATGGATTACACTTTATTACACTAAGTTTTGAATTATTTGTTTCATGGGTTTGTGTTCTGGGGGTAACCGACACCCCTATTACTGTTTTCACATTAACTCTCTTCCATCTCTGGTGAGAGCGGCCATTTTAGACTCTCTTATTCAGAGATCACATGACAGCCTAACGGTTGACATGACTTTACAGACTCTCCTATTTGATATTGTGAACCCTTTAAGAATAAGGCCACAACAGTTTGGTTAATAACTTCTAAGCCAACTAAAATTATATTTGTCAGTAGGGCCTCGCACAAAGTACAACTGTTCTGGAGTCCATAGGGAATGAACTGACACACAGACAAAATACCATTTATTAATAAGATTAGATAAACAAGCTCAAAAATCTTCCCTAAATTTTAGACTAGTTTTTGGTCCCCAGATTGATCGAAGAAGGGCCATTGTTTTCAGTGGTCTGTGTGTTCGAACTATTGCCAGATAACTGTTCATTAATTTTTATGAAATTTTATCACAAGTTGTATTTTTATATGTAGATGTGCATAGTAAAAAAAAGTTTTATTACGAAAATTATCGTTGTGTCTGAAGGGGCCTAAAATGGGTTGAAAACACCCCTAAATGACACTTTTTGCCCCATAACTTTTGATCCATCGATTAGATTTTTTTGAAGCTTGTCCAAAATGTGGAGAAAACTGTCCGAAATATAGATTCAGTATTTCTGAATGTGACAAAATTCTGGTTGGCTTCCCGGGGAACGTTTCTGTTTAAAATGTCATTATATGTCTTTTTTTTTATGGTCCATTCACTGTGTACTGATGGGGGGGGGGCATGCATGCTTCACTTGTTTTTTTTTCTTTACTTAGCCGCTAACAGGGGTAGACTGAGAGTGATATGGGTCCTCAGGCAGAAAATACAATGGACACTCTCACTACATTTTTTACTGTTAAATGCTACATGTAGAAGTTGTGCAGGTGATCTGTACATATTTGCCTAACTATGTATGCTAGTCAGCTACGGCCATTAGACACAGATTATGATGTGCAGGCAAAGTTAAATGACTTAAGTCAAACAGCATCTATTAGAGTATTCCGCAAGAACATCCTTGATTATTTTATTGGCAGCCATGTGAGCCCCTTTGCAGTGGGAGGCCATTGAGTACAGTCCAATCGACCAATCGCTCAGTCTGCCCTTGGCAGCTAATCAATAAGTAAATAAATATATTTACTAATTTCTTGTTTCATAAAAATTTTTATTATCAAAATGGCCAGCCTATAACATTGTAACCATATCAATTAAGAAAGAAAACATTCAATGTTAAAAAGTCCATGCTTTTACTACTACTACAACTATAGAGATGAACGACGTAATATTTTAGAAAATAATAATAGTTATATAATAGACTTTTATAATCTTATTGCTTTTTCATATTAATCTAATCCTTTTGTTAATATTCAAACACCATATATTATTATAACAACCATGAATATGTCACACCCTCTGTTATTGGTTTTGAAAGCTAACGTATGTGGTGACTTATAGCTAGGTCATATTATAATCACTAGAGTTCCAGGCCTTTTTTTATAACAAGATTTTTAATTGTCCGTGAAACAACCTTTTATCCTTTCACCCATTATGATGTGTAAAATATAACATTTAATGAAACAAAAATTTTTTTTCCCTTTTTTTCTTCTATATTTTGGCTGGCTGCAATTATTTCCCCTTATAGTAATCAATCTAATAATTTTGTTTGCTTGTTTTTAAGGAATATCAAGCTTGGTAGGTCATTTAAATTTTTTATTTAGTTTTTTTAATAACATATGCACTATATAACCCATAGCTAGAGGAAATGGAAAGATTCATACCTTTGCAAATCTGATTCTAACTACATTCACTTAAAGCTGTCTCAGTCAGATGAGGCTTGTTAACTAAGAAGGGTAACTCATCTAGGTGTAAGGATAACAATAATCTTAGTGAAGGGCAACACTGATTACAAAAGCCCAGGGATATAATGAGCATAAAACTAGTCTTGTACCTAACTTTAGTTTGTGCTCAACCGTGTTTTTAATTTATCTCTGTTCTTATTAAAAATTGAAAATAAATTTATCAGAAATTCTTCATCTTTTCACACTTTATAAAGACTTAATATTTACTTTAACTACAAAAATTAAAGTTAAAACAAAGAATTTAGAAAAAAAAATGACTCATAAATTTAACAAGTTTTTTTTTAAAAGATTCTTTTCCAGTTACATTAATTTAATATAAATAAATCTACAATATAGTTAAGTGATTTAATTTTCATTTTACCACCTGTTGAAAAAATGTTTGTTGGCAGGAAGAGAATTCAGAAAGGGAGGTAATTCTTGTTGTGGTTTCAATTTACAATTGTTTAATAAAAAAGACAAACATTTATAGTCAGCTTTTATTTTCTGTCAATGTTATCAATGATATTTGTAAGTAAAGCTAATAAATCAAACCAACTCCAGATGAATAGATAAAAAAATTCGTTTATATTTCTAAATAAAGAACATTTTTCAAATAAAAAGAAATGATTTAAAGTTTTAAGATTATAAATATTCTCAGACATTCCATATGATTTAAAAAATAATTTTATAAAAAGAAATATATTTTCAGATTATAAAAAAACATTTCCCCGTTGATAAATATAGAGTCCAAATCAAAATAACATTAGAATAGAACTCTCCTAAAATTGGAATAACTCCATACTGAGAAATTCAGTTTTCCATAAAATTTGACATATATGTCTGTTGTGACCAGGGGTGGGGATTATGTCCAAACTCCACTCAAAGCAGTGAAAAATAGGGGAGATATAGTTACTTATGTCAATTATTTAGATATCTTTATGGAAAATAGATATTTTTAAAGATAGAAAATATTTTACTTGGTCAGAGTGAAAAAAGAGGGAAGTTTTAAAAATACACCACACCCACCAATGACACCACTTAACATAGGTTTTATTTATAATATTGTTGTGACTGTAGAATGCACTAGATGGTGCTTACTGAGTTAACCTGACCTGCTTGTGTGATAT
Organism: Idiosepius hallami; assembly: GCA_034780655.1. NCBI lineage: Eukaryota > Metazoa > Mollusca > Cephalopoda > Idiosepiidae > Idiosepius > Idiosepius hallami. The sequence goes on from JAUZSX010296383.1 coordinate 9,551, forward strand.
CAAAGTTAAACAAACAAATTTTTAAATCTCAAAATTAAGGCTATTATGTTTTTAGCATAATTTTGGAAAGCAATATTACACTGAAAGATGAATAATAATCAATTAATCCATGAATCTCAAAACTAATTTTTAAAAAGAATTGATAAGTTCGATCATTCTTGGAAATAAATTTTATACATCAGTGAAAGTGAGCATAAAATAAAATCAGTGATATACAAACATAATGAAAGTAAATGGCCCATTTTTCAACAACAAAAAAGATTAAATGTATTTTTTTTGTTGTTGAAAAATGGGCCATTTACCAATGCGTAAAATTTTCTAAAGACTTTAAAGATAATTCGGTATGTGTTACCCGGAGGTCTCAGTCAAAATGAAAGATAATTTACCGGTGATAAGGCAAAAACTTGTCCCTTCGAAAAATTGAATCGTGGTTGGTAGGAATCGTAAAATTGCGTTTTGTTCCAATTAAAATTATAAATGGTTTCTCTCAACAAAGTTAAATTTGATAATTTTATTTTTCATTAATAAATATTTCAAGGCATCAATCAGGGAAATAAAAACAATAACAACACTAAAGAAAGCAATTATTGTTTTTTGTTTAAAAATTTTTAAATATTAATTGTTTTTTTTTCTATTTTTAAGTTGGTTTTACTTTTTAGGCTTAGTTTTAATTGTGTTTATGTACTACTGTCATATTATTTTAAATTTTTTTAATTTTTTATGTTAATAAAACGTTTTTTCGTTACATTGGTTTTGTTAAATTTGTTCTATCATTTTTCTATCCGCATTCGTAAAAATTGACAGAACGTAAAACAACCAACAGAAGATTTCAAAAGGACAACTTTTGCCTTATCACCGCTAAATTAATTAGCTTTCTTTCATTTTGACTAGGCTCTCTCAAGTAGCAAATACCGATCCAAAGCTTACTCCCACACCGCTTTTACAAGCCATCAATAGAGTGTTTTTTTTCGTTGACAATATAGTTATTGGATACATCATAGGATGTTCTTGGACACTTCATCAGTGATGTTATTCCCGAGATCATTGGGTGTTTCGGGTCTTTCAACATCAGACACTCTCCCTCGGGCGACCCAGCTGGGATGATCAATCCCCAGCTTGTGTCCCAGCAGCTCTAGCCCACTTCTCTGACTTTTTCGTCTAGATCCATCTGGATGCCATCTCCACTGCCTCAGTAGCAGACTTTATTGCTGTTCTTTTCAGTGCGCCTTTGATGCCAAGGACTCTGAATATTTTGCACATGGAGCGTGCAGCAAAGCCCCGGCATCCTACTTCAAATGGCTCACAGCGGGCCTTCCAGCCTTTCAAGCGACACTCCTGCACTAGATCGGAGTATTTAAATCTCTTAGATATACAAACTATTGAAAAAGGGCAGTGTTTTACAAACAGCCACACATTTCGAAAATAGGGACCATAAATCTGTCAGGGACAATTTTTGCATTTTCACCGTTAAATTACTTTTACTTTTTCATAACGAGTGTTAAAATTCTCTAAAATTGATAATTTCTTTCTTTTTATATTGAATAATTATTATTTTTTTGTTTTATTTGGTTTTGATTTGGGTTAGGGTTAAATAAATAGTTCTAATTTATTTAAATATTTTTTTCGTTTACTTCATTTAAATTAAATCAAGTGTTTACGTCAAAATCGTATAATAACTAGGGCTGCGACAATATTCTTTTTAAAACATGCTTTATTTTCTCTTAATATGCTGGAAATATTCTTCATGCATATGCTTAAGAATATGCTTTTTCCTAGAGAATACTGCTTTTAAAAAAATATGCTTTTATTTCTTAGGAATATTCTTTTTTTTAAGAATATAGTTTCTGTACAAGCATATTCTTTTTATTTTTTAAGAATATGCTTTTAACAAAAAGCATATTTTAAAAAAGTCAAAAGCATATGCTTTTTTTAAAAGCATATGGTTTTTGTTTATAGAATATGCTTTTTGTTTAAAGAATATGCTTTTTGTTTAAAGAATATGCTTTTAAAAAAGAATATGCTTTTTGTAAAAAGAATATTTTGTATGCAAAGAATATGCTTACTCAAAAAGAATATTCTTGTCACAGCCCTACTTATAACCAAACATGCTGAATTTCTTCCTATAAATTTTTTCTGTATCATAATTTGAAAATTAAACAAAACTTCACCTAAAATTATTGGTTTATTCTTAACAATGAAATAGTATTACATGGTTTGGCTAGTAAATTTTCTATTTGGCTAGTAAATTAAAATAGTTACAAGTCAAAGGTCAACTAAAATTAAATTTGTTTGTAGAGCCCTGTTGGAGAAAATTGTGTAAAAAAGAATTTTAAATGCTAACATATTCTTATGTGTTTATTTAATTATTTGATTGTTTAACTAATCAGGACATGTTTTCAGATTTTTTTTAAAAAACAATAGCCATTTTTAAACTACAGAATCCTGAACTATTTATAATTATTTGTTAATAAGTTTTGTTAATAATATTTGACAATTTTGTTACTTTTTTGTTTATAATTGATGCATTGGAAATGAATGAATTTCATGTCACTCTGGCACATTTACTTGAAATTTTAATATTTTCAAATAATCTTGTGTATATATTGATAATAAAAAATATTATTATAAATAAAACATTGTGTAAAGTTTTCTGTAATTTTGTAAATTCATTCTTACCAATCACAACCAAGTTTTATAAATTCTTTTACACCAAGTGATACATTGGGCAGCAAATTTGGGTTTTTTGCTGTCTCTGCAGCATACTTGTTTTTATAAGAAAGAGTTGCAAGCCCTATGCTCAATTGTTACACCCGGTGATGCATTGAGCAGCAAATTTGGGTTTTTGATGTCTCTGCAGAATACTTTTTTTTTTAGGGAGAGTCGCTAGCCCTATGCTCAATCATTACACCCAGGGGTGCATTAGGCAGCAAATTTAGGTTTTTTGATGTCTCTGCAGCATACTTGTTTTTATGAGAAAGAGTCGCTAGCCCTAAATCTATTTAATCTAAAATGAGTCAATTTTTACTTTAAACACAGACTCTCATTAGCTGATAAAAATACATTTTCTTGTAGATTTTGGTGTGCTTTAAAAGAATCCTTTCCAATATTAGCACCTGAGCGAGAAAAGCAGCTCACTGCCAGCCGACATCTTTGTATGGACATGAGGGGACTCCCCAGTGCCTGAAATCCTGCAAGAGCTTCCTCTCAGTCGCAAGGCTGGGGCACTCTTTAGTTTACTCATTTTAGATCAAATAGATTTTTTAATTTAGTTCTTTTTGCTAATTTCATTAGATTTTGAAAGGAATTGAAATATTATTTTGAAATGTTATTCCAAAAGAAAAAGTTACAAGCATCTGTAATTATTATTTTTATTTTGAGTCGAGGCAAGGCATCAGAATAAAGAAATTAACTGTTTTATTCGACAGATAGAGGTGATAGGGTTCTCTGCGGTTCCAAGTCAGCATTGTCAGAAAATAGCAGTTTATATTCCTGCCAAAGTCGGCCAGAGGGTTAGTTGGTCACACAAAATGTGGCTCAATAGACAACAATTATAGAAGATAGTGATTACTGGGGATTCGGTGATGAGACTCAGCATCCCTATCTGGGGTTACAGTTGAAACACCTGAAGACGGCCTGAGGGTCACTAAGCCAAAAAGTAGTGTAAAAGAAATCTTCAAATTACCAAGATGAGGACAGTAGTCCAAATGAAGTTTAAGCATCTTTAATATTTGTATATTAGTATAGAGTTGATAAAGCAGTAAATAGAAATATTAACTTTTGAAAGAATTTATTTTCTAAATTTTTACATAATGTGACTACCCAGTGATTGTGTTTACATAGCGGTCGATGTGGTTCAGTGGATAGACAATCGGACTTCGGAACCGAGTTGTTCCGTCTACGTTCACATGTTGACTAATACCCTTGGGAAAGGTATGAAGCAAAATCTTCTCCCCAGCTATGGGTTAAATAGTGCAAGACCTCAACGGCGGATATGGCGGATGATGTTTACAATGACACAACGGCACTG
>JAUZSX010296394.1:0-13575 GCA_034780655.1 Idiosepius hallami
TAACAATTTAAATCCTAAAGAACCGATATATCGGCCCTGGCGACTTAAGGCTAAAGAAGACACACAACGAACGATATCTCAACCTCCACATTCGGATGTTGCTATAAATTTTCAATACTGATTGACTCAACGGGTCACGAGTTGGCTAGTATATATATAAAAGTGAAAATGCATGTGTCTGTTTGTGCATGCGTGTGTGTATATATGGTAAATGTGCATACGAGCATTCAGTCTCTACCAAAGTCTTTAGTTACATCCCTGGTGCCTGGACAAAGAAATGATGCTACAAAAGTGAAAATATGTGTATGTGTATAAATACAAGCAGTAAGTTTTTTTTTTACTAAACTCGACAGTCGATTTATGATTTACAAATTCGAAATTTGACATAAACGGTAGAATACCCTTACCTTTTGCAGTCTACTCTAACGGTTATAGTTGTTAAAGGATTTTCCTTGGCGATGGTAGTGTCCTTGTAATTGCTCTCTGGAAATTTGTATTCTTCTTAGTTGTTGTAATCTTGAATAGAGTTATAAAGTGTGTTTTTTATTATGTCATTATTACTAGTATATATAGAAGGCCTAGAGAGGTCCATCCATCCTGATGTCACTTTCTAAACCAGAGAGACTTAGACAGACAGAAAATGAAAAGAGAGATATATATATATATAGAGAGAGAGATAGGGAGAGAGGAGAGAGAGAGAGGGGGGAATAGAGAGGGAGGAAGATAGAGAGGAAAAGAGAGAGAGAGCGGGAGGGTTAAAGAGATTGCATAGGTATATCAGATCCCCTTCATTGCCGTGATTATCAACCTCGGTTTTTGGGACCCTTATTGTTTATAACAGATATACGCTTTCTTTACTTTTTTCTTCTGGTGTATTCAACAAAATATCTTTGTAAACCCATTTCTTTCAGATTTGATCAAAGGCCAGGAAAATTATTTCTAAAAAGTTAGAAAAAAAACAAAAACAAGATAGATCAAATTTAAGTTAATTTAGCTGAAACGTTTTAAAGAGAAAAACGTGGCCCATTTATTAGTTGTACAGAAATAGTCAGATAAAGAGATTTTATTGAATTAAGGTGTTTTTGTTTATTGAATCTAAGTTTCAAAAATGGGTACCAATTCATCTATGAACTTGTAATTTGCAAATAACGTAGTATTAAGAAAATGAACAAAACGGAATATGTTTTACCGAGAAAAAAGTTTTTATACTAATTTAATTATTTTGGGAGATGATTGTTCGTTGATGCTAACAGGTTAAAACAATTTAGAAGCTGTATAGTCACCAGCAAAAAATATCACTTTTATTAGCCTGCAAAAGTAGTGGGGGTAAATTGTGAAGATATTGGGTATATAATAAAAATACATTTTTTCCAGGCCTTTTTCCGAACAAAATTTAGTAGCATTAATTAATTATTTATTTTAATCCTAATCCACAACTTAGATGCTGAAATGTTACGTACGCAAGTTCAAATCCCAGTCAAAATCATTACATTCAGCTTGAAAATGGCCTTGTGCCAAACTTGGTTTGTGCTGCTCCCCAAATAAATATAATATATAGTTTGAACTTTGTCTTTGTGTTTATGCGTGTGTGAGTTCATTTCATGTTGACTCCAAAGCGCCTGAACAGATTTTTTTAAGGATTTACACTGATATACCTTATATCTCTAGGGATTTCGTCGTGCAACATCCCCGACAATTATCAAAAAGTGATAATGGAAAACAATCATTTAGGAAGAAGGGTAAAATTGTAAAGATTGACAATAAGAACACATAACTGTGTCGTTAGGCCGACGTTTGTTTTAAACTACTTTATTTGCAGGTCTAAATATAAAAACATCAGGATGGAGATTTAGTAAGGAAAGCGTTCACCTAAATATTTCAGTAAAGAATGGGATGAATGGTTCACACAAAATATGTATAAAAATCAAAACAGAGATAGACGTAAAAAATATCAGAGTGGAGGTTTATTCAGAAAAACGCCGACACGTGTTTTAACCTAAAAACTGTTATCTAAAAATTTGATTTAAGGATGAGATGAATGTTTCGCATAGAATATATATTCAAATGAAAATACATCAAACGGAGTTTTTGTGGGCAGCGCTGTGCTATTCTGTTAGTCAAAGTTTTGGTTTATTTATTATTTCTATCAACTTGGAAGTAAATATTATGGGCGGATATCCGATCCGAATTTCTTTCCTCTTTTGCTGTCTATGAGTTCGTCGTAGTTACTGGGAAATGATACGAATATACGTCGATTCGTAACTTTCGTCTATATTATCTGCACATAGTTATGCAGTTAACTTTTTTAATTCTTATGTTTAAGTTTATTTATTTATTTATTTATTTATTATTATTATTATTTATCTTTTTTGTATTAATATTCAAAAAATAATTTCTATATTTCATAATATTATTTGATTTGCATCTATATTTCCGGTATATTTCTATTTTTTTTCAGATATTTAAATATTCCTTATGTAGAGAGTAGTGCGTATGTATATACATTTATAAGCCACTAATATATATATAAATCTATATACATCCACTAAAAAATGTAAATCATTAATGAATTCAATCCTAAACATTCGTCCTAAAATTGGGACATTACTTTTGCCTTAACTTGACAGTTTACCTATAGGAATATATTGTAAACAGCAAAACAATTTAAATCCTCAATAAATGAAATCTTATCACATTCGCCCTTACATTCAGATCTTACATGTGATCCTAGCTGATAGTTTAGTCAATGATATATATTACAACTACAAAACAATGTAAATCATTACAGAATTGGGTCACTACTTTGGCAATAACGTAATTTTTCTTCAAAAAATTTTGGCAAAGAAACCATCTTTTAAATCCTTAACTAGAAGAATTTCCTCTTCAATTTTGAATCAATTTGAGTGCCTAACGTGAGTGAAACGAGGACAGTGGGCAAATAATTTATTTGAGGGATAGTCCCTTAAGCGGAACATATATTCTCCACAACGACTTTCACCTCATAATTATCGACACCTTTGACCGGGAAAAATGAAGAATAGTTTTTTCTAACAAATTTCCCTTTCTAAATCAAGCAAAAGCTTTTCAAAGCACACTCTCCATAACAACATTCTCGCCCTATAAATGACGGATCTTTCTGAAGATTTCTGTAGAATTTTTTCTTTTTATATATCAGAAGCCGGTTGTGCTTTGATTGATAATGGCTCTTCTAATTGGCAGCGAGGATGGAGCTACGGCAAAAGCTTGGACTCTGGAATCGTATTACTCGAGGTAAAAACCTAATCAAAACCATTGCATTCAATTTAAGTTCTCCGAGGTATATGTGACTCGTTCAAACGGAAGAGTAACTCATCTAGGTTTAAGGATTTCTCTGATTTCAAAACCCTCGTAAGATAAGACCCATCAATTCAATGAAAGTAACTTATTTAAGTGAAGAGCAACACTGATTACAAAATAGTCGACCGATAAAAGGAAAATGTAAAACTGGCCTTGTGTCTATCTTGGGATAGTGGTCTATAAAGTAGATATATCCTGTGATTGGAGGCTTATTACACACTGACGTCAACATGCCCATGACATCGAATACAAGATTTGAACAATACAAATGTAAAAAGGTCTTTAGTGAGCCGAAAAGATGACATTAAGAACAAAAAAAAATCTTTATGGTAAACCTAATAAACGAAGGTCATTTCAAGTGTAGTTCTTTTTTATGTCTTATTCAGCCCAAATGAATCAGAGGGTATTGCAAGTTACATTTTTATGATGACTAAACTGATTTATTCATAACTTAAAGTTTTGACACTGTGAGAAGGAAAAAAAACCTTTTATGGATGTGCGTCAGAAGAATAGAATCGTCATTGAATTAGCAATTCGGCATTCATATAAAACAAAAACACAAGTATACACAAACAGAGAAAATTCCCTTCATTAATAAGTTTAGATTAGTGGCGTAGCCAAAGGGGGGCGATGGGGCAATTCAACCCGGATGACAGTAAAGGAGGGATGACATAATGTCACCACATGTTTTTGTAGCCAGGACAAGGTGTAAAACAATTTAAAGATACAATATATTTATTATATTATATTATTACATGGTGCAATGAGAAGGCTTTAGTCTAAAGAAAAATCTAGTTTTATAAGGTTTTGTCAACGTTTTGCCTAATTTGTAATATGGTAACAAATAGCTCTCTCGTGCTAATCCACATTTCTCATAATCAAAACGTATCAAGTGTATGATAGGGGATATTTCCCCCAGTTTTTAATGGAGCTTTATAGGGTTTTCCGATCTATTTCAGAAGTGTTTAGTGTATTCAGCAGAGAGTAATGTGGGGGTCAGCGGGGTGACATTTGATCAGATCGCCCCGGGTGACGTTTTCTCTAGCTACGCCACTGGTTTATATTTATATAAATATAGATAAAAACTAATCTCAATTCTTATCTTAGAAGGCTAATCGATAATCTAATTAAACGTTCTTTGCCCCAAATATTTATTTATGGTTCCATATTGATCAGGCTAATTTCTCCGCGTCATTTTAACCGATACAATGGAAAATATTTCTAAAAGAAACAAAAACAAAAGCTGGTTGTTTTATCAATAATTTCTTATAATGTTTCTTTTAAGCAAAATTCTAATTGATCAAACTTTTATCGGTTCTTTTAGAGTAAAACCAAAGTCAAAACTAAGAGACAATTCCAGTTCTATTGATTCATATCTACCTACACACTTTTCTGCTAATTACGGAAATGACACAATTATTGGATTATGCAAAATTCTCTTAAAGTTATAAGCTAACTTAAATCAATTTTGCAACAACTTCTTTACAGCTGACTTTCCCAACCCGGGGTGCTCGGACCTTTGGAAGGCTACATTCCAGGAGGTTTTATATATCTCTTTCACTTTTTTGTCTTCTATAAAAATACAGTAAGTAAAACATTACATGTACTGCAAGGGGTGCAAGAACATATTAGAATATTTCAGGGGCGTAGGCCACCATAAAAAAGGTAACAATTTTAATATTTCTCAGTGTAAGGCTCTAATAAAACAAACGTCTGTCATCGACGTGCGTCAGAAGCAGAAATTCCTCATTTAGTTCATCCATGCAGAAAAAAATCATAATCTGATCAACATTTACCGATGCATCTAATTAGCTGATGCCGTGTACGTAAACACAGTTAGGATGTTTATTTATTTCATAGAAGTGGAAGAGATGCGAGTGACGGAGCGTGACCCGGACCGCAAAATCGACCACTTTGTTTAACGCTAGCAAAAGTGCATTGAGAACGGTGGTGACTACGTGAAAAAACTAAATTCTGAAGGTGTCTCGTTTTAATTGTGCCACTCACATGTTCGTAATTTTTCAACTCCTAAAAAGTAATTTTTAAAATAGGTGGTATGGTACTTCTTGTGGGAAGCTATACTGTGCATGTACGCACTTTTTTTTCTAATGATTGCCTCTGCAAGAGCTACGTATAAAGAAAGATTTTTATTGGTTCATTTTACCCAACTATTGTTTTAAAAATTTTATTCGGATGGGGGCGGTAATTCAGGCACACTTTTTATTTTGTGTACGTTTTTATTTTAGTTTAGCGGTAAGGTTAGAATTAAGGTTAGGGTCAGAATTTCGGTTTAAAAAAACTTGCGATAAAAAAAAACATTTCATATCTTCTGCACATTTATATCTTGCCCTTGCAGGGATCTTCGTTTAAGAAAAAATGCTTATGGGCGCAGTATAGTTTCTGTAAAGAGTGGCATTACTTTTGGAACGATATTCGTAGATATCAGAAAAAGGTTCGTTAGTTGTTCAGCAAAACCTACAGAATTTTAAGTGTTTTTTATAAGACGGACTCAAAGTTTGTTTTGGTCATGTGACTACTTCATTAGTACACTGTATATAAAAAAGTACCATCGATATTTCTCTCTACTTCTTGATCTAGGCCTTATCTCATTAACTCGTTACACGTGTTTTGGTGATAAATATTACAGTTATTATATTTGTTTCTCCTTGTCTAACTCTACAAATGTAATATATATATATATATATATATGTATTTATATATATATAGAGAGAGAGAGAATAAAATATATATCTACAGAAAAACAACAATGGACAAGCAGCTACACTACAAAAATCTATGGGAAACAAATTGGAATAATGAACAAAATATCAAATTTCAGTTTAAAAAAAATAGAACACTTAGATATTAAATTTAATCACTGCAACTATTACCAGTAAAACTCATAATGAAACTGATAATACTTATAACAGCTGCAAAAAAAAAAAAATACGAAAATCATTTTATGTGAATTTTTCTTAAACTCAGAAATAATTTGATTATTATATTTCATCTTGTATTTCGATATAAACTTCTTTTAATATGACATTTTGAAATATTTCAAATTTTTCTTTCTTAATTTTTTTAAAACTCAGATAATCAACTGGATTATTTAATCTTGATTTACAAAACATAAAAATAAACAAATAAATGAATAAACAAACAAAAATGTAATTGAGTAATCTTAAGAATTGAAGAGATCTATATTTTAAGAGAATTGTTTGCAATTACTAAATTCATTTTCAGAATATAAAAACCAATTCCAAAGACGACAATCAAAATCTATTCACCACAAGACAAGAAAGGGAGGTGGGAAGGTATTCTATGACATAAAAGATGTCAAATAAGAGAATCATCTTTAAACAAACTCAATATATTTTATTTGTCCAGATTTTATATCTAGACTTATGTTTCTCAAACTTTGTAACCATCGCTTCCTTAAGACACAATTTGATTTCAGAAGTCGTCTTAAACCTCTCCTTTTATACAATTTGCAGGAGATTTCGATATTATAGTCACAGAACAGGAAGTATATAGAATGTAAACTTGACCTTCTTCTGTACGTTCAATGTGCCCTTGTAGGGCGAAACTTCCTGCGGCCCCTTGCACTTTGTCAACGCCGTCTCATACTACTTTTAGAAAAAGTGTTCGTTTTTAATCAAAACACAAAAATGCACACACATACACACGCAAACACACACACACACACATACATACGTACACACAGGCATACACAAATTGATCTATTTCTTATTTTCTTTGATAGATTTTAACGTTTTCCCCAAGAAAACTATTTATATTTTATTAATCAGCCCAAATATATCTAAAGTATTATGACACATTTGATATCGCGTAGTCTGCTTATATCCCTTGACATTTAGTTTAGGAGTAGGTGACGAATGCGAGTCAGCTTTTTTACTTGAACCGAGTAGAGACACGCTGATTAGAAAAACGCACCAGGGATGTAATGAGCATGTAAAACTGGCCTTATGCCAAGCTTGGTTTTACTGGTAATAGTTGCAGTGGTTAGATGGGCGAAGTTGTTACATCTTTTAGTGTTATTCAATTTCTCTTCTTCAAAGTGTCTCTAAGAATTTTTGTACAATTAATTTAAGCCAAAATCTTCCTAATTACCGACGATCGTCGATTTTCCTTTGAAAGCCCCATGATTGTTCAAATGTCCACGATTCATTTGCAATCAAGAAACAAAAAAGTTTTCTTTTTAAACAGCTTGGAATTTTCTGCATTAAAGCTTGAAATGCTATGATGTGATTATGATTTAGATTATTTAAGCTTTCTTGTTTGTAATCTTAATTGTTTCAGTAACAATGCATCATTATTTTGGCTCGTCCTGAAATTTTACTTAAATATTTCATGTCGATCTGTTTGCATGTCGATTTTATTTTTGATAAAGTGGTCCTACCTAAGGATATTATAAACAGGTTAATGCCTTTTATAATATAGATAAAAAACTTAATCCAATTCGCTGCAGGTTTAATTAATATTTTAGCAGCATCAGTAGTTCCAGACACTGTAGCATTGATAATAATGATACCCATAATAATATTAACAACAACAACAATAATAATAATAATAGTAATAATAACAATTATAATTATAATAATCCAATTCTAGCAACTAGAGTTATGTGCTCCCAGAAAGTAAATCTGGTTGCGATTTTAGCAAATTATATATGGTTTTCATTTTCAAAGACTTTTCTGCCATTGATTTGCAAGATTTCGGATTTCGTAAAAGTACCATTCAGTCGGCAACAAATCTTGGCACGTTTCCTCGGAAGTGTTTACGAACTTTTTGGACAACCTAATACATTGGTTTAAAAGTATTAATTAATTCAAATTAGAAAGTTTTAGATGGAAATACTTTAAAATGGAAATCATATTTTTTTTGGCATCTGTCACATTTAGCGATAGGAAGACATTCATGAAATCTATACATATCTATTTTTATAAATTACAGAATAATTGCGATGACATTTCGATCCAAATCTGTCAGGGAATTATATTGATATACTCTGCCAAAATTCGCAAAATACATTTACCTAGATGGACAAGAAAGAAATATTCTATAATAATAAACAAGTAGAATAATAAGTTCCAAAAATTCGAGAAAGCCTGTCAAAAATTCTTGATTGGAAATGAGCTGAACGGTACTTGCACCAAATCCGAAAGCTTGCAGATCAATACTAGAAATGTCATTTTGGCCAAATATATAACGTTTTACGAGCAAACATGTTGTCACTTTGACTTCACTGAAAAAACCACGGGTTACGAACTGCATGTAAGTTTTGCCTGTGATCGGTGTGAGAATTTAGATTTTAATTATAATCCAAATTCATGCGGAAAGATTCGTACATTTATTCAGCAGAGAAGTCTGACAATAACTGGAGATTCCGGTTGTATGTAGAGAATTATATAATGGAGTATATATCCTTTCTCTTCCCTGTTTGGCAAATCATCTACTCCCCTAAGTATAAATGGTATGATTGGAATTTTAAAGGTCATACCCTATCACCATTAGACTAAATTGTAATAAACACCATATTAAAGAGTTCAACGTCGCCGCCAGATTTTTTTTTTATCAAACAAAGCTTTCAAAGAAAAAAATGTTGAATTGAATGTTGTTCATATATAATATAACCATTTCTTAAGGCATTTTATGTTATAGTTATGTTTTTTACGGCATATAAACCTGTGTAGATTACTTAATCCGATAGTTTAAATCTCAATCGATGATGTACAATTCGTGATTAAACAAAACTACTGATTATAAGAACAGATACATTAACGTTACTTTAGCTTACTGTAATGTTGTGGGGTTTGGAGGAAGAGCTTTGCTTGCGTGTGAGCTGGTTTGTTAGGCTTTGAGACTTTCCCGAACTTCTCGGTTATTTTCGTGGATGATGTAATCGGTGAAATATAATCAAAATTAACCAAAAATGGCTGTTTTTCCGTTGTTAAGCAACCTCTGATTTTCAGGCAGACGAACATCTACAGCAGTAGCACGAAGATAAATTGACGACCCACAGAAAAACAAATGGACAGCGGTAAAAAAAGAAGGCGACGGGGTAAGATTAACTTGGATTAATAATAGACTAACCCACACTAACATCACGAACAACGAAGGTACCCGAATGAACGAAAAACCTTGTTGTGGTACGAGAAAGTTATGTAAGTACTTGTTATGGTGGTTAATTCTATACATAAAAGACAGAAGACAGCTGTAAGGTTTAGAACTTGTGTATTAAACAATTAGTACAAAAAGCTGAATCAAGTTGTCACATGCCCTATATCTCCTGGACATAACTCCTCCACCTACTCCAGACCACTCCCACTGTCGTGCATATCGTCCTGCTTTATATACCCAGTGGAAGAGTTCATTCAGATTTCATTCAGAGGGGTGTTTAATCCACAAAAGTACTTAGAAAATAACGCTTTCTTTAACTTTCGATAACTAAAACTTGTTCCTAGTTTTATATCCTCGTCGCAAATTTCCCCATCCCTCCAACTAATGTATGTACAGTTAATATTACTTTGCTACAAAAGATGGCGTCAGTAATGAAACCAAAGGAAAATACAAACGCTTTATACCAAGGAATATATATTTTGCAGTATAAAGATGAAAAATAAATGCGGTTTTTCCTTATTTCAATAAAGGTCCCAATTTTAGACAATATACAAAGAGTCAAGGCAGTCCAGTTTTGTTAATATTAAAAAGTGAAACTGTGTTTTTTAAATGTATCCAAAAGCTAAAACAGTAACAAAACAAGAAATTTTATAAAGAATTTATTGATTAAATGCATTATTTCGTTTATATCTGGTAACTTTGGGGAAAATAATAGAATATTTTATTAGCGCACATAAAATTTGGTTACACGCTTTCAAATGGTAACTATATGTCTGATACCATTATCACGTTAAGCAAAATCATTTTAAATGATTTCTAATAGCAGTAAAAATTACAATTATTTTGTAGGCCAACTGATAGTCGAGTAGATAAGGTTTTTTGTTCCCTGGCTAAAGAAAGACTAATTGCTTGCAAAGATGTACTCACAACAAACGGCTTGTATATAAATTGCATTAATAAGCTTTTCTCTCCCGTTGCAACAAGATGAGCTTGGCACTTTATAATGCATACCTGATGCTCCAGAAGATTTCACTCTGAAGTCAACAATGGTATAATGTTGGACAAAATGCCTAATGGTTTTACTAACTAATTAATAGCAAAGAAGGAGAATCATATTTTAGACAGATCAGAAGTATTGTCCGGCTTTACACGGCGTCACAGACCTGCCACTAAGGTTATCAAGGAACCCTATAATATAGGAAATCAATTAATGCTTATTATTCTCAATTCAATTCTAATGCTTTTCTCTCATGCAATTAAGGAAGCCTATTATGTAGAAATATGGTAACGTATAAATGCAAATTTTAGCAGTGTGGATTCATTTTCTGATGAGCTATACGTATTAACAGGATTAAAAAAAACTATTATGGTTCCATTTTTTCATTTTTTAAAGAGCTACGACATATAGAGTCTCATACAACAATGACGATTTTTATATTATAATATATTATAAAGCAGATTATAAAATAACTGGAACTATTTAAACTAAAACTATTATGTTTGCACATATTTCAAGTTAATTTCCAAGTAAATGGCTTTTTTTTATAACTATTTTTTTTTCTCATTGTAAAACAGTTTGCTTTGACCTATTGGACATTTCTGACGAAAGCAAACAGTCTCGGTCACTCGACCACTAAAAAATAATAAAGGGGAAATATTGATCTTATTTGTCTCCACTTTTTCTTCATAAAATGAATATTCCATCTTCGTATGGAGAAGCATGTCGAGAGTGGCCTCGCGCACAAAAGGTGCGACGCAAAGGAGTCCTTGTAATACACCTTTGGCCATTCAGACTGTCACGTCGGCCCCGGCATTTGGGCCCTTTTTTTTTAATTCAACGTCAACACAAATAATCTGAACAAAATAAAAAATGTAAAAAAGTGCCAGTTTGATAAACCAATCAATGAAGAAAAACGATAAAAAAAGGGTCAGTATATAAAAAAATTGTGCCAGCAAAAATTGCAGCAAGAAAATTGAAAAGAAGAATAAAATAAAAAGAAAATGAAGAGAAAAAAATAATAGCATCGTGTTTGATTCTAAGCAGAAAATCACAAAGAAATGCACTGATTATTTAGTCGTATGCAAAGGCATATGTTTTTGATATTTCAGGGAATGTCTAATATTGCTTTATTAAGTATCCAACCAACTGGGTTGCTCTTGCTATTGTCGATAAAGTTTTTATCATTGTTATTATTGCTGAATCCTCACACTGTCAAATAGGGCAGTGCTTATCCCTCCCACCTGAACACCGTGCAATTGCTAGGGGGCGCAAGCTCCCTAGGGGCCGCAAGCACCCTAGGGGACGCAAGCCTCCTTGGCTTCACGGATCTTTTTTAATTCAAAACATTACCAAAATTATCAATTATTAGAATTGACTAGAAAATCATTAAATCAGTGTCGATTTCTGAAGGCAGAGATACAATAAGTTTCCCCTGGCGGTCCATTATATCTGAATACCTTGTAGTCTGCCCATTCAGTGATAATTATTATCGTCCATATTTTTGTTATCATCATCATCGTCATCATCATCATCATCCTAATCGTCATCATCATCATCAACGTCGTCGTCGTTATCTTATTACTATTTTGTTTTTTCTATTATTGGTCTAATAAAAAAACATTTAGATAATAAGCATTTTGGAAGTAGATGTTCATATAATGAATAACAGTTTTATTCGACCTACAGAATATTTGATTCCAATGTTTCATAAATTCAAAAATGTAAGAGCGAACTTAAAGTATAAAAATAGAAAAGAAAAGAAAATAGAAAAAAAAAAAAAAGAAATCAAGCATCTCTGCTCACAGTTAAAACGAAATCTCTATATTTTTATATATATATCTTTTCTTATTTTCATTCATGAATTCAAATTGCAAAGATCATTAATAAGTTTTTCTGATAACAGCTTACATTTCGGCTAAAATCGATCCACTGAGAGTTATTGTAATCCAATGATATATTTGTAGAATATACGTATTTTTATTATATAAATTGAAGTTATAACGTTCCCAATTAATTTCTATCGTATCTGGATTCTTTAGAATTGATCTCCATTTCGATATTTTTACATTTATTTTTATATTTCAGTTATATTGATATCCTGAGTGAAACATTCATCTCATTCTTAAATACAATATTTATATAAAAATTTCGAAACACGTGTTGATGTTTTCCTGAAAAAAATCTTCATCCTGATATTTTTGCATGCATTCTTTATCTGTTTGAGTTTTATACATATTATGAGTCCAACACTCATCTCGTTATTAAATAAAATATTTCGATAAAAGTTTCTATGTTAAAATGTGTGTCAACATTTTTTTTAAAAGATCTCATTCCTGATATTTTCTCCTCTGTTCTTTATTCCGTTTTGGTTTTTATTCATATTTTGTGTAAACATTTATCTTCACTAACTGCGAAGATAGTGCAATGGTAAAATCTTGTACACTTTAATCGTATAATACAACTTCAAATCGTAGTTAAAAGCAATGCATTCATTTTCAGCTATCTCGGGTGCATCTAATTGCAAGCATAATACTTATTTAAGAAACCCAGGTAGATTAGTAGGATCTATAAACTCTCTTGGTTCATGTGCTATAGTTTTAAGTATCAAACTGAATTCAGTTAAAATGAAATTAGTTATAGTGGTAATTTATCCAAAATTAACAACATTAGTGGCGGTTGCAGCAGTAGCAAAAACAGTGGTAGTTGTGGTATTTGTATTACGTGTAGCAAAAATACTAACAACAACACTAAATTCAGTTGTAAGGTTGGTAGTTAGCAATTTTACTAAGTAATGATCTATTGAATCTCGCTTCCTAAAATTTGTGATGTGTAGGGTTAAATTTACCCTCATTCCAATCTCATACGCAATTGGTATCATTAGACTAAAACAATGCAACAAACTAAATGAGAATAACTCGTCTTGGTGAAGAGCCAGAATTATTACAAAATGTTAATGAATATGACAAGCACGTAAATTTCGTCTTGCTCCGAAATTGGATTGTTGCTTTACCGAGTAATTATATATATTTCATCTTATAATTAGATCAAATATTTATATGAAAGTTTATATGCTTAAATAAGGATTTATATATATTTAT